>CBVK0100393892.1:0-16805 GCA_900067695.1 Picea abies | reverse complement strand
AGTAATGAATCTTTCCCTTAGAACTTTCTAATTATGAACTCAACTAGGAATTAAGTAAAGGCATAAGTCATTTAAGAAGTGTAAGGGAATTTTGGGACACCAAGGAGCGATTTTAGGAATGTCTTTAGGTGGGTGAGGGAAATAAGAATATTCAATTAATTAATAAAATTGATTTTCTGGTGCAACTAGGGGATGGGTGACATGTGTACGGGGGAGGTTTTTCCTAATTAAAATTAATGAAAAAGGAATTTAATGAGAATTTGGGAAACTAATTACTTAAAAACTCTATAAAAAGGATGGAGGGGGAGGAGTATGGATCTCATATTTTTGTGTAACATTACGCTGCTAAATTTTTGTCTTGACTGAACTTCTCTTCTGGGAGTTGGGATACCCAGATCGGGTAATGAGTGGTAGCTCAACCTTGCAAGGAGAGCTGGGTGCTAGAAGTTGTCTAGTATTGTGTGTGTGGCCCCTTTGCGGCTTGGGGGGATAAGGGGGAAGAAACGTACCCCTAGCGTTGGCTGGGAGGTACCAGTGAAGTCACATCGGTCAGCAAGCGGGAGCTGCACGAAGCGCACATGGGACAACGAATCAGAGCTTTCACAATTGGCTACAGTATGCATGTTTATATTTTAATGGTAGTTTAATATTGTTCATGAACCTTCAGTACTGTACTTATACTGTGTTAATATGATATTTTATAAAATGTTTTATAATAAAATAAATTAAAGTCATCCCATCCTTATGCTCGTTGTATTTGAATTGATTTCCCATGGTGAACCCAAACTCCGATTGCAATGACTTCTTTGTGTTGGTTTTATTGATTATTACAAAGAGATTGTGTTTTTATCTTCCATCCCTTATCCTTCAGTTATTAGTCTATACCTGAGCAGTCAGCCAAGAGCTGAATCGACGGTCGTCACTCCGATGTTTAAAGACCTATAGATTCAAATGCCCTTCTTTCTTGTGCATGGATAATAAGTGAAGGATAAATTTCTTCTAGCTATCTATCCCTTACTTATCTCTATGTTTTTCCTTTATGATTGATCTCTAATATTGCGCCTTCTTGTAAATGATTAAATCTACGAGTTTAATGACCAATCCCAGAATGTTAAACTTTGCATTTGAATATTTAATCCTTGTTGTGATTGGCTTATATTCTACTCTTGCGATTGATTTGTTTCTTCCTGCGATCTACTGCTTTTTGTTTTTCTTCCTGGAGTCATCATCTACATTCTATTTGGATGGAATGTTTATAGTTTAAAGTTTATGGTATCCTGTAGTGCATCTAGGTCTTTTAACTGATGAGATTTTGAATTCGATTTTACTGTTGAATAGCCATTATATGAGTCCAGTTTTTATTTTGTTTTACTGTTGAAATTACCATCATTTGTGTCTAGATATGAAATCATTTCTACTATGGAAACCATCATTTATAGGCGCCCCCATTCAATTTTGTTTTTTCCCAATTCATTTTACCCAACAATATGAATAGACAGTGTCTGAACATATATCATAATGTTAGACAGACATCTTTGAATATATTTCATAGAAATTGTTTGAATACATATATAATGGACAATGTTTTAATAGATATCATAATGTGAGACAGACAGTTTGAATATATCATTAGCCTGCGTTCATTTATTTTTGCCTGCGAAATTATATATGTCTGTGTTTTTGATAAAAACACAACAACTTTTATGCTTTTAACAATGTCTAACAGCGAAGTTAGATTTCTCTAACCACCGCAATCTAGACATCTATTTATATACAGACAATGAATGTGTACATCTATGTATTCACACCATGACTTTACTGGGCAGAGATCCATTTTTGGGTAGAGATTTAAATTTGTCCTTACTGTATTCACCCACAACTTGGTTGGGCAGAGTTCCATTTTTTTTGATAGAGATTTAATTTCTCCCTTATTGTATCCACCCATGAATTGGCTAGGCAGAGATCTGTTTTTGAGTTTTAATTCACTTTTAAACATATTACATAGTCAAGGTAAAAATATTGTAAATACACAACGATTTCCCTTAATTCTCAATGATATCAGTATTTACACAGTCAGGGTAAAAATGCCTTGAATACACAATGACTTCCCTTAATTCTCAATGATATCATTCTTTACATTCAGGGTAAAAACACCTTGAATACACAATGATTTCCCCTATTTCACAATGATATTAGTCTTTACACAGTCAGGGTAAAATTTGCCTTGAATATACAACGTTTTCCCATAATTCATAATGATATCAGTCTTTACACAGTCATGGTACATTCGCCTTGAATACACAACGATTTCCCATAGTTCACAATGATATCAAAATTTTACACAGTTAGGGTACATTTGCCTTGATTACACAATGATTTCCATAAATGATCATTGATTGATAGCATGTTTTGTTGATAGCCTTTATTAATAGTTAGAAAAATTTTGTTGACCGCGATATCGTATTGATTGACAACATATTTTGTTGATTGATAGCATATCTTGTTGACAGTCATTATTAATAGATAGCAATAATTGTTGACAACGATATCATATTGACTGACAGCATATTGTTTACAACCATTATTATTTGATTGATAGCATATTTTGTTGACAAGGATATCATATTGATGTAGCAACGATAATTACAAGCAATATTTAACAACGTTTTACAATAATGTTATAGCGTTTTACAATTATTGTTATAGAGATATTTAACAGTGTTTTACAATTCATTACCATGAACAATATGTATTTTTAATATTGATGTAGTTACCATGAACAACATGTATTTTTAATATAATTAGTTACAATGAGCTAATTGTTTGATAATAATTATTTTAATGCATACAGATTGATGTATGTTTGCAATAGAAATTGTTGCACAAGGAATTTAATGTGTTGTATGAATGTTATAGTCATCAATTTCCCTTGCGTCTTGTTGACTTGTCGATTGAGTGCTTGGGTTAGTCGTCATGTGTTTGACAGTTAATTCAGTCTCCTAGCGCGTTGGATTTTATTGGGTTATTGATCTAGATAGGTTGTGTTGCACTAGGGTTACTTTCACGCCTATCGCCTTGTGACGACATGATTCTTGAAGAGGGGATCATTGTGCACCCTGATTCATTGATGTGAATGATAACCTGGCTAGATTCTTATGCTTCCCGATGTGGGTGTTTGTTTGTTGTAATTGATGTTGGTACCTGGTTCTGTAATCCCTCAATGCGGTTGGTTTTTCACACTGTATAGGTTTTCTAGTTACTAGTCGTCAAGCCATTGTGTCGGGATTGTTGATGTTTTCTTTTAGCTTGTAGGTGTCAACTTCCTTGTGTTGGGTGGGTAGCCATTTGTTTTCCTATTTATTATCACATGTTTCATCTGGCTGCATTATGTGCTAGTATGTTGGGTCGTTGTTGTCTGTTGCTTGAATGTGTAAGTTGTGTTCATCGTCAAGTCATGTTGACTAATTGTTGTTGTTGTTTCCATCCTTCTTAAAAAAAAAAAAAAAATTGTGTTGCACTACATGTAGTCCTAACAATGGGTCGTTACATATGGTATCAAAGCAAGGTTCGACCCGCGACTTGGGATCACTACGAATTTCATTGATTTGATTTTTTATTATAAGGTTGCTAATTAATTTGATTGTATTCGTGCAGGTAATCATAATTAGAGGATGCTACGAAGGCAAGCGATGAGGTGCTAGGGGAGGAGGCGTGATGCCCCTAGTAGCATCCATGCTTGAGGGGTCTAATCCCCAAGGAGATGAATAGGTTGTCAGGAAGGAACATATACCGGTGGGTGATGTGGTTGGGCTAATGAGGTCCTTTCAGCAGATCTCTAAGGCAATGATCATCCATTTCAATAGAGATGAGGCCAGGGCATCGGCACCCCCTGAGGTGTTCTCCGGTTGATACTGGTAACATTTACTGCGAACTCGAGAAGGTCAAATTTCCCAAGTTCTTTGATGCCCCGGACAGTGCAACCGTCAAGGCATGGTTGGAGAATATGGTGATTCACTTTTTACTTTGCGACTATACCTCCAACATGAAGGTCCACATGGTGGTATTTCAACTGAACGGGAGTGCTCTTCTATGGTGGAAGACGCTCCTACCACAATTGAACATGGTCGTCGAATACGTGTCATGGGAACTGTTCGAGGAATGGTTCCAACAGATGTATCTATCGGAGGAATTCATTGAGCATCAGCTCAACAAGTTCAATGCTTTGCGACAGGGCAGATGTACGGTGACCAAGTACAAGGCCCATTTTATGGAGTTGCTTCAGTATGCTTTGCACCTAAATACCGAGAAAATTAAGGTCAATAGGTTCATTTTTGGCCTTAATGTAAGAATTCGTGCAAAGTTTAGGATTTTGATGCCTCAAACCTTGCATCATATCGTTCAGAAGGCCCTCATAGAAGAGGAGGAGATTATCAGTGGGGTTTAGAGAAGGACTCTAGCGAGACTAGCGGGGAAGGTGTCATCTAGTGCGCAGCAACATCAGACACCAGCTAGACATATGCCAAGATATCATGGCTTCCAGAGAGATTCCACTTTCACTACACATCAACGATCAATGCCTCAGCAATGAAATTCTTACCGAGGACCACAGCACCAGCAACAACGTAGACCGCAGCAACAACAATTTAGGCCTATTCAACAGAATAGACCAGGGTTCTAGGCTGGTGGGTTGTTAGCTTCTACTTTGGGTACCAAGAGTACTAGACTGAAGAAAGGGTGTTGGACATGTGGGGAGCCACATTACTAGCGTGACTACCCAGTGGAGAGGACTAGAGAATCTAGATCAGTCGGACCCACTACCATGGGAGATTTGGGAAAGGCCCATCAGATTCATGCAGGGATGAAAACTGCTAAGCAAAGGACCAGTCGACTGTGCTCAAGACGTCAAGTATTGTCGCTGACCAGACTCTTAGTATTTTGATTGATCCAGGTGCTACAGAGAGTTTCATTTATGGTGCAACGCTAAAAATAATTAAGGTAAAGGAAGTCGAACAAGATGAGTTTAGCTTTGTAGAAATGGCTTCGGGGGCCAAACAGAAGGTTGGAGGAAAGGTTATGGGCTATAGCCTTTACCTGGGAGATTTTGTCACCAGGTATAACTTGTACGTCACGATCTTAGGATATTATGACGTCATGATCGGTATGGACTCGTTGGAATCGCATGAGGTGATACTCAACTGTAACATGAAACGATTGAGCTTGGTCAATGATGAGGGACAAAGATGCATGATTGTAGGTCAGAACCAAGGAGTTTCCATGAGGTTCATCTCTTCCTTACAACTATGGAAGAGCATGCGCAAGGGATGTAATATTTATGCGATCCTTGCGTTAAATGAGAAGGGAGTAGCGAAAGGTCTCGAACACCTTCCATTGGTGAGAGAGTTTGCAGACGTCTTCCCTAAGGAGTTACCTGGGATGTCGCCAAAGAGAAAATTGGAATTTACCATCAACCTAAAACCGGGAACTGAACCGATAGCAAGAATGCCTTATCAAATGTCGACCCCAGAGTTATAGGAGTTAAGAATGCAACTAAAGGAGTTGTTGGACCTGGGACTTATACGTTCCAGTGTGTCACTATGGGGTGTGCCTGTTATTTTCATATGAAAGAAGGATGGATCGTGGAGACTCTGAATTGCCTATTATCAATTGAACAAGGCAATGGTCAAGAATCAATATTCGTTTCCAAGGATTGATGATCTTTTTGATCAGATGAAAGGCGCGGCGGTGTTTTCAAAGATCGACTTGAGATCATGGTATCACCAGTTACGGATCAAGGAGGATGACGTCCCTAAGACTGCCTTTAAGATGGGTTTTGGACATTATGAGTTTATTGTTTTACCATTTGGATTGACAAACTCCCCTGGGGTATTTATGGGTTTTGATAAATGGGGTGTTCGGTGAATACTTGGACAAGTTCGTCCAAGTATTCATTGAAAATATTTTGATTTACTCTCGAACTATGGAGGAGCATGACAAACACTTGCGCTTGGTACTACAGTGTCTACGAGAAAACAAATTGTATGGGAAATTGTATAATTTCTCATTTTATCGATCGAAGATTCACTACTTATTGCATGTCATCTTCGACAAAGGTATCGTCGTGGATCCAACAAAGGTTGAGGCTATTATGGAATGGCCTACATAGATGAATTTCCCAGAAGTGTGTAGCTTAATGGGTTTAGCAGGATACTATCGATGGTTCATCGAGGGTTTCTCAAGGATAACAAATCTGATTATGGAATTTCAGAAGAAGAACAAGAAGTTTGGACCGAGAAATGCATGGAGGCATTTTGGAGGCTCAAGGAGATATTGACAATGGCACCGATACTGAAGGTCCCTGACATGGATACAGACTTATTGGTATGCAGTAATGCATCCAAGGAAGGATTAGGTGGATTTTTGATGCAAGACGGTCGAGTGATCGCTTATCTATCAATAAATATGAGAAGGCGTGAGGAGAACTATACGACGCATGACTTGGAGTTGTTATCCATTGTTTGTGACTTGAGAGTTTGGAGACACTACCTTATTAGGCATAAATTTGAACTAAAAATGGACCATTGTGGACTACAACACATCTTTACGCAAAGAGACTTGAACATGCGACAACAGTGTTGGTCGAAATTGATTAGAGAGTACAATTTCAAGATTACTTACATAAAGGGAACAATGAACAAAGTGGTTGATGCGTTGAGTCAGAGACCTCGCATATTTTTGGTGATGCCTCTTCAGACTAATATACATGAAAATATTCTAACTTTACAACATGACGATGACTAGTACAAAGAGGTCAAGGATTTTATTGGACATAACACAATGATGGTACCAAGATTTGAAGGATTTACATTAGATGATGATAGATTATTGAGATTTAAAAATTGAATTTATGTACCACTGAATGACGAGTTGAGGAGTTTGATCCTACGAGAGGCTCACGGAGCAGTGTATATGGCTCACTGGGGAGTCACGAAGATGAGGGCTGACCTTAAACCCTTATTCTTCTAGAAAGGAATGAAGGCAGACATAGTCAACTACGTGGCAAGATGTCTAGAATGTTAGCAGGTGAAGGTTGAACATAGACATCCAGCAGGATTACTACAATCACACACAATTTTGGAATTGAAATGGGAGGTCATTTCAATGGATTTCATTGTTGGATTTCCACTAACGACAAGGAGACATGACTCGATTTTTTTGGTAGTCGTCACTCTGATGAAGAGTGCTCATTTTATTCCTGTACATATGACGTATCAGGCACCTGACATAGCTAGAGTTTTCATCAGTGATATTGTGAGACTGCATGGCATGCCTAAGAGGATTATATCTGATTGAGGATCAGTGTTTACTGGATCATTTTGGACCAGTTTCCAAGAGGTCTTGGGAACCCAACTTAACTTTAGTATCGCTTATCACCTAGAGATAGACGGGTAGACCGAATGAACAAACCAAATCTTGGAGGACATGTTGTGTATGTACGTGACGGACCAACAAAAGCATTGGGAATAATACTTCCCACTAGTAGAATTCTCATATAACAACAGTTATCAAAGCACCATTAAGATGGTGCCTTTCAATTTTCTTTATGGGTGACCGTGTCAGATGCCTTTGATTTGGGATCATCTTGAGGATAGGGTCTTGGTGGGACCAAAAGCAATCCAAGAAATGGAAGATCAAATGCAAACAATAAGACAAAGGATCAAGGAAGTGCATGATCGACAAAAGAGTTATGTCGATGCGCATCGTGTCGACCGTAGTTATGAAGTTGGCGATCGAGTCTTCTTATGGGTGAAACCGCATAAGAGTTCGATCAAGTTTGGAAAGGGTGCTAAACTCTCTCCTAAGTTCATGGGGCCTTTCGAGATTGTAGAAAGGAAGGGGCTCGTGGCCTATCAACTAGCCTTGCCCGATTCTTTGAGGCATATGCATGATCTTTTTCATGTATCTATTCTGAGACATTATATTAGTGATCATACACATGTCATTGACATGAGTTCCTTCCAGGTATCTAATGAGGGTGTGCTCATGGATGAGCCAATACACTTCCTGGACCAGCGTATTTGATAGCTACAACGTCAAACAGTAGATAAGGTCAAGGTCCAGTGGGACAACTATAGTCCACACTCGGTGACTTGGGAGGACGCATATGATATGCATCAATAGTTTCCATTTTTGTTTGATAGATAGACTTATGACACTGTGATACACTTTATTTCGGCACTGATATATTGTGAAACTTTAGGACAAATTTTAAACCAAGAGGGGGTGTATGTAACATCCCACTCTTGCGCGCACTGAGTGAACTTATTCTTTGAGGACACTTGCTTACAAGTGATCCGGGTTATTATACTATTGGTCATTTTGATTATGATTATGAGATATGATGGACTTGATGATATGTTATTTTACTGTATTTACATAGATAGGTGTTATTGACTGGGTTCTCCTGAGTGTGAAGGACTTTGGACATTGAGGATGCAGAGGCATCGATGAAACCCCTTGGACTCTAGATCGAGTCAGGGAGTGGACTGTTGGGTTGAATTTTTTTGATGTGACATATGTACATATGATTAGATGTTATGATGTTTGATAATTATTGCTAACATGATTCATTGATGGATGCAGGCTGATGATATCTTATCGATTAGACTCACATGTGAGGTAGAGGGGTCACGCAGGACAACTAAAGACTTTGAGGGAGAGGTGTGGCAGCACCCCTGCCACATCCTACTAGCACTCCTGTCATGGCTCAAACTGTAGGTTAACGATTACCTAGTTCGAGAAGACCCACGATGTTGTGAGGGAAGACTGTGATAGTCACTCATGATGATTCTAAGGGGCGCACAATAAGGCAGGGGCATTATTCCTTAAAGTCCCTTAGTCTCCCACAAGATCACCTGGCGGAGTATTGACTCTAGGTGTTTGATGTCTACCAAGTTAGTCAAGAGGCATGTGACTCTCTTGGAGAACGTATTGCATCCTGAAGGGCATGTCGCGTAAGTAAATAGAAAGAGGCGAGTGGCACCCTTGGAGCACCTACTTCATCCTGAAGGGAACATCGTGATTTAACTAGTAAGTGAATAAACCTAGATGGCCTTAAAATGAATGATGCGATAAGTAATATTTAAAAACAATTTTCCCCAATAAAAATGTCACCCAACCTAGTGAAATTAAAATCTAGGTCTAAGTAGAACATGTTGTCAAAAAATAATAATAATAAATAAACATATAACAAGAAGGGGGGTAAGAAATTCAAAATTATTTATTAAAGTCAAAATTATAATGGAGGATTAAAATTTTTAAAAAGGGAAATGGTTTTTTTTATCTATTTTTGCTAACTTAATTTTAGTTAAAAAGAAAAGAGGGCAAATGGTTGTTTCATCTACACTTGCTAAATTAATTTTTAATTAAAGAAGAAAAAGGGTAAATGGTTGTTTTATCTACACTTGCTAAATTGATTTTTAGTTAAAAAGGAAAAAGAGGGAAACTTAAAAGAAATAGTAATGAATCTTTCCCTTATAACTTTCTAATTATGAGCTCAACTAAGAATTAAGTAAAGGCGTAAGTCATTTAAGAAGTGTAAGGGAATTTTGGGACACCAAGGAGCGATTTTAGGAATGCTTTTAGGTGGGTGAGGGAAATAGGAATATTTAATTAATTAATAAAATTGATTTTCTAGTGCAACTAGGGGATGGGTGACATGTGTACGGGGAGCTTTTTCCTAATTAAAATTAATGAAAAGGGAATTTAATGAGAATTTGGGAAACTAATTACTTAAAAACTCTATAAAAAGGATGGAGGAGGAGGAGTATGGATCTCATCTTTTTGTGTAATGTTACGTTGCTGAATTTTTGTCTTGACTGAACTTCTCTTGTGGGAGTTTGGATACCCAGCTCAGGTAACGAGTGGTAGCTCAAACTTGCAAGGAGAGTTGGGTGCTAGAAGTTGTCTGGTATTGTGTGTGTGACCCCTTTGTGGCTCAGGGGGCTAAGGGGGGAGAAACATACCCCTAGCGTTGGCTGGGAGGTACCAGTGAGGTCACATCGATCAACAAGTGGGAGCTGGATGGAGCACGCGTGGGACAACGAATCAGAGCTTTCCCAATTGGCTATGGTATGCATGTGTATATTTTAATGGTAGTTTAATATTGTTCATTCACCTTCAGTACTGTACTTATACTGTGTTAATATTATGTTGTATTCAACGTTTTATAATAAAATAACTTAAAGTCATCCCATCCTTATGCTCGTTGTATTTGAATAGATTTCCCATGGTGAACCCAAACTTCGATTGCAATGACTTCTTTGTGTTAGTTTTATTGATTATTACGAAGAGATTGTGCTTTTATCTTCCATCCCTTATCCTTTAGTTATTAGTATGTGCCTGAGCAGTCAGTCAGGAGCCGAATCAACGGTCGTCACTTCGGTGTTTAAAGACCTATAGATTCAAATGCCCTGCTTTCTTGTGCATAGATAATAAGTGAAGGATAAATTTCTCCCAGCTATCTATCCCTTACTTATCTCTGCGTTTTTTCTTTATGATTGATCTATAATCTTGTGCTTTCTTGTAAATTATTAACTCTACAATTTTAATTACCAATCCCAGAATGTTAAACTCTGCATTTGAATGTTTAATCATTGTTGTGATTGGCTTATCTTCTATTCCTACAATTGATTTGTTTCTTCCTTTGATCTTCTACTGCTTTTTGTTTTTCTTCTTGGAGTCATCACCTACATTCTTCTTGGATGAAATGTTTATAGTTTAAAGGTTATGGTATCCTATAGTGCATCTAGGTCTTTTAACTGATGAGATTTTGAATTCGATTTTACTGTTAAATATCCATTATATGAGTCCAATTTTTATTTTGTTTTACTATTGAAATTACCATCATTTGCGTCTAGATATGAAATCGTTTCTACTGTGGAAAGCATCCTTTATAGGCATTCCCATTCAATTTTGTTTTTTCCCAATTCGTTTTACCCAACAATATGAATAGACAGTGTCTGAACATATATCATAATGTTAGACAGACATCTCTGAATATATTTCATAGACAACGCTTGAATACATATATCATGGACAACGTTTTAATAGATATCATAATGTGAGACAGACAATTTGAATATATCATTAGCCTACGTTCATTTATTTTTGTCTGCGAAATTATATAAGTCTGCATTTTTGATAAAAACACAACAATTTTTATGCTTTTAATAGTGTCTGACAGCGAAGTTAGATTTCTCTAACCACCGCAATCTAGACATCTATTTATATACAGACAATGAATGTGTACATCTGTGTATTCACACCACAACTTTGTTGGGCAGAGATTCGTTTTGGGGTAGAGATTTAAATTCGTCTTTACTGTATTCACCCACAACTTGGTTGGGCAGAGTTCCATTTTTTTTGGTAGAGATTTAATTTCTCCCTTACTATATCCACCCATGACTTGGCTAGGCAGAGATCTGTTTTTGAGTTTTAATTCACTTTTAAACATATTACACAGTCAGGGTAAAAGCGTCATGAATACACAACGATTTCCCTTAATTCTCAATGATATCATTCTTTACACAGTCAAGGTAAAAACGTGTTGAATACACAACGATTTCCCTTAATTCTCAATGATATCAGTCTTTACATAGTCAGGGTAAAAATGCCTTGAGTGCACAACAATTTCCCCTATTTCACAATGATATCAGTCTTTACATAGTCAGGGTCAATTTTGCCTTGAATATACAACGTTTTCCCATAATTCATAATGAAATCAGTCTTTACATAGTCAGGGTACATTCACCTTGAATACACAATGATTTCCCATAATTCACAATGATATCAAACTTTTACACAGTTAGGGTACATTCGCCTTTATTACACAATGATTTCCATAAATGATCATTGATTGATAACATGTTTTGTTGACAACCTTTATTAATAGTTAGAATATTTTTGTTGACTATGATATCATATTGATTGACAACATATTTTGTTGATTGATAGCATATCTTGTTGACAGTCATTATTAATAGATAGCAATAATTGTTGACAACGATATCATATTGACTGACAACATATTGTTTACAGCCATTATTATTTGATTGATAGCATATATTGTTGACAAGGATATCATATTGATGTAACAACATTATTGATGTAGCAACGATAATTACAAGCGAAATTTAACAACGTTTTACAATAATGTTATAGCGTTTTACAATTATTATTATAGTGATATTTAACAGCATTTTACAATTCATTACCATGAACAATATGTATTTTTAATATTGATGTAGTTACCATGAACAACATGTATATTTAATATAATTAGTTACAATGAGATAATTGTTTGATAATAATTATTTGAATTCATATAGATTGATGTATGTTTGCAACATAAATTGTTGCGCAAGGAATTTAATGTGTTGTATGAATGTTATAGTCATCAGATTCCCTTGCATCTTGTTGAATTTTTGATTGGGTGCTTGGGTTAGTCGTCATGTGTTTGACAGTTAATTCGGTCTCCTAGTGCATTGGATTTTCTTGGGTTATTGGTCTAGATAGGTTGTGTTGCGCTAGGTTTATTTTCACACCTATCGCCTTGTGACGTCATGATTCTTGATGAGGGGATCATTGCACGCCTTGATGGATAGACATGAATGATAACCTGTCCGGAGACTTGTGCTTCCCAATGTCAGCGTTTGTTCATTGTAATTGATGTTGGTACTTGGTTTTGTAATGCCTCAATGCGGTTGGTTTTTTGCGCTGTAGAGTTTTTCTAGTTACTGGTCATCAATCCATTGTGTCGGGATTGTTGATGTTGTCCTTTAGCTTGTAGGCGTTGAATTCCTTATGTCGGGAGGGTACCTAGTTGTTTTCCTATTGATTATCACATGTTTCATACAGTTGCATGATGTGCTAGTATGCTGGGTCGTTGTTGTCTATTGCCTGAATGTGTAAGTTGTGTTCATTGTCAAGTCGTGTTGATTAATTGTTGTCGTTATTGTCGTCCTGCTTAAAATAAAATAAAAAATACTTTTGCGTTGCATCGCATGTAGTCGTAATGATGGGGTCGTTACACTGAGTTTATTTAAATTTCACCCAGCAAATTCGAGCCTCTCTTACCAGCAATTTAACCTCCTTAATTCTCAGTGTTTCATCCTAAATCCGCCCTACGTTTTCCTTTCTTTATGTAACATTTATAATCATTAAGTCACTTCTTTTATTTTTTAATTCATGCAATGTTTCATTCTTTTTCCCCAAGTGTTTTCCCTTATAGTTTTTTGTGATTTTCAGGAAGGATACAATACTCTGTCATTTATTTAGCAGGTCAATATTCCTTGTCAGGATTTGTTGTGAATTGGGGAGGGACACACCCTCAACCATCTATATTTTCCTACCCAGATTGTTGTCATACTTACTATTAGAGTGTCATTACCTATTATAGTGGTTAATGGAGGAATATTGAACACTCTGGTCTCCCTTCCGATTCTTATCAAGATTGGTAATCTTCTCTCCAGAATTATTATTCATATCTTATAGGTTGCACCAAGTTTTTTTTATTATCCCCTTCTTGGTCTCATCACAGACTCTCACTACATATATAGATAACCTTGTGATAATAACCTCCTTTACTACAATGATTTGGTTTCTTGGGGTATGATCCAAAGGTGGTTTGCAACTATATGTTTATAATGAACCTTTTGATCAAATAGGGAAAACATAAATACATCATCAATTCAAAATAATATGGATTGTGTAAAATTGATCTCGAGGACCTTACAAAAGATATTAGAAGTGTTTTACTCAATGACCAAATCTCGAGGAGTACTTATATCAAGGAAAATCTCTTAAGGAGCATAAAATTTACCACTACCACCCCTAAATTCTACTTGAAGTAAGATATTGAATGATTGTTGGATTCCATGATTTGATCTACTATTTAGCACTCTACCCTTAGAACTTATAGTGCACATTTACTCCCTAAATATATTGATCCAACTACCCTCTTGTTGTGCAAATGGAAATATAATGAAAGGAACGTTTTCTCTAGATAAAAGATGATGTATTGAATGATTTTTGTAGTTACTTTGGCGCCATAAAAAAAAAATAATGAATATTTACCTTACGCCATTGATTTTACTTTGATTTAATAATAAATTACTTGCGCGCCTTAATTTAAGTTGATGTGCAATTGCTTGTTCATTATTCTCTTTCACCTTGATTTTAATGTTAATTAATCTTGAGTCTTGAATTATTGATATATGACTGATTTAGTGACTAGTTCTCTTGTGTCGTTACTTAAGTTGACATGTGATTGTTCTAGAATTGTTACTTTCACATGCAACAAATATTTAAATGTGGATGTATGATTGATGACAATATTGATTACCATTGCGCTATGATTATTGATGAGTAGGATTGATGAATTGATCTAGTTGATGACTGGACTTGTTGTTAGTGAGATGTAGACACCTCCTTATTCCTCAGAACAATCGTCATCCCTGAAACCTTAAATGATTAAAATCAATTGGAACTTGGGCTTGAGCGTTTCTTATGTGTCCTAGAGGTCCTAACCTTGCAGGGTAGGTTGAGTGGGTAGTATATTATGTCATTCTTATGATTATCTTTATGATCCTTAAGTTATTGTTATGTTATCTCATGTTATCCTAGTGTTATCGGATGATTATCTTTGTAGATGAGTTGAGCGATTTATGATTTGTACTATTTATGCATCATTACTAATGGTATGAATGCAATGATTATGGACTGCTATTTATTTGTGTTAATGTGTCGATATGTGTATCGTTATTCATGGTGAGGATGCGTTGGATTTGTGTCGTGATTGATTTAATGAGTTAATAATGTTTCTTTAATGTACTGGATGATGTGTTAATGATATTTCTATTGATTGTGATGTTTTAAATTTCCTAACACGATTTTTTTTTACCTATTGTATGTCTCTTATGTTGTTGTAACGGCGGGGCTATTACAATTTAGGAGATAAGTTGTGAGGGAATTAAAACAATATAAAGTTCAAGTGGTTAGAGTGGTTGTCCTTTTCAAATTAGTATCGGGTATAGGACTTGTCACAAAACTTTGTGGTTATATCTAGGTTAACTAGAAAACTAGTCAATTTTTTGTGACTCCATGGGTATGGTGCTTCCAACAACATGTGAACTTATTATATTTTTGATTATACATATATATTCTTGGACTGGATATGGGAAAACATTAGCATCAAATAAAGTAGATTTTTTTTTTCCCTTAGAAATCAAACAAGAAAGAGTAGATATTGACATTCATGTTCATTTGTAGAAAACAAGAACATAATCATAGGAAGGGTTTTTCAAGGGGATGAATAAAGGGAAATAATTACAATACTTGGGAAACCAAATAGTAATTATGTGAAATTCAATCTTACCAAGGTACAACATTATGAACTTCATATCATTTCGCAACTTGCTTCCAAAACTACACCATTTTGTTTGGGGGTGAATCCAGATAAATTCTTCACCATTGAGGATTTAATTTGGCTATGGAAAATTCAAAGTAATAAAATTAAAAGTGAAAATAAAACTAAAGTAGTAAAGAAAAGAAAGAACAACAGACAAAGAAAAAGAAAATGACATTTTTTTATGGTTTTTTTTAAGTTTATTTTTTATCCTAAGTTTTTTTTTTGCAAGGTGAGATGTGATCCTTTGCATTCATGGAACATACCATTTATAGTATAGTAATACATTCTCACTCTTATGAATTTTATCACTCAAATCCATCCATGGAATGAGGATTCTCATGAGGCATTTTAGAGACATTATATGTTTCTTGATGTACCTAGAATAGAAGAAAAAAGGGGGAAATTTGGGATAAACACAACATATGAATGATTGAAAACCAAAAACCCTATATCCTTATGTCTATCTAGCCATTATTTCCATATAATATCATAGAAATTAATCTTGGGAGTCAATATTTCCCTTTTACCTTTTAATGCACTGCAAATTTGACTATCAATTTTGAAAGGATAGTTAAGGTCAATGCCCTTATGTTTATTTAAAATCCCAATCAATCCATGCTCATAATAAAAGGTTTTATCATAAGGATTACAAACAGGATGAGAAAAAACTAAGGAAAATTAGCTTTTGGGAATTACCACATCCTACTTGTTGTCCCCAATCTCTCATAGAGGGAGAAAATGTGAGTGCATAGTGTGCAAGACACACCTTATTGCACCACTCTAGGTCTTTGATATAGTTCTCAGGCCAGAGGGGAGGTACCCTCAATATTCCCTAAGGCAAGAGTCCTTGTTTGTCACTCAAGGACAACATGTTTAATAGATGAATGTAACGATCCTCCTCGTTACGACAACAAACCTCGTATAACAAGTACACAAATTTAATTATTTTTGTGTGTGCGCACATGGGTACAAGGATAATAAATACATTCGACTATGCGTCGCAATAGGACGACAAACATGACGCATGCAATGTGATGACAACAAAAAGACCTAAGATGCACATGAACCTCTACAAGCAATGAACGACAATCAATCGACAAATAATAAGACTCACTACCCATCCATCCTACCCTACAATGGTTAGGACCTCCAAGACACATAAGCAATGCTCAAGCACAGGTTCCCATTGATTTTAACCATTTAAGGTCTCAGGGTTGGCAACTGTTTTGAGGAACATGGAGGTGTCTACATACCGCCCGACACAAGCAGACCAAGCACACAAAAGGTTTACCAACCAAGTACAACATTATTTAAATGAACAACAACCCTCATTTACTAA
>CBVK0100393884.1:0-11999 GCA_900067695.1 Picea abies | reverse complement strand
AGAGTGGCCCCCCCACAATTGTGGCGCTTCCTCGTTAACTCGAACCACCCCCCTCCTCCTCAAAACCTCTTACCACTACCCCCCCCTTCGAGTAGACCTCTTACTGCTATCTCTTGCCGACACCTATTTCCTACTTCACCTCTCTCCTCTGCTTGTCACATCTCCCGGTCCCCCTCCACCTTTCGCTACCGCACACCTGTCCTCCACTCACTGTCCCACCTTCGTAGCTCACCCTCTTACCTTCTTCCATGTGTCTTTCACTCACCTCCACATCGTATTTCCTTTCCGCTTCCACCTCTGACTTCCCTCCATATGCCTCCCACTTCACCTCCACCTTTTCTATTGCCCCTCTCTCTCCATCATCTCAGCCTCTTTTCAGTTTCCTCTTTTCTGTCGCATCCGTCCACATGGCCACCTCTCGTCCATTACTCCACGCCGATCGCGCCATCACCCCACCAATTCCTCAGCCAAATCTACTTGATAGCCTCACCGTGAACTCCCAAAGTAGAGCCACATGGTAGAATGCAGAGTCTGCCACGTCCTACAGGAGGAGAGTTTACTTCGCACACTCAAATCTTGATGAAGCAGTTAATGTAAACATGGAAGGTAGGTGGGACATCGTCTCCTTCCATAAATAGAAGGTTAGGAAGGGACAAATCACAAAAGAATATTGTTAGACAGATATCGCGTCTGACAGAAGACTGCATGGGCAGTCTGACCAACATCTGCATGCACAGTCTGACAGAGAAGCTCCTCAACGCAAATCCTTGAACACATGACATGATCGCGTCCTGGGGCAGTCAGAGCCAGTTCTCATGTATATGTAGGCTTTTTTTTCATTTTTTTAGTGTCGATGGTAGAGCTAAGCTCCCGATTGTAATTTTTTAGTAAAGCCTCTGGTTCTCTGGTTATTGATGGTATTTTGAGATTTATTGTTTAATAAAAGTCAGCCTTCTTGCTCATCTCTTTTTCCTCTGATACTAAATGCTTGGGCATGGATGATCCAGTTGAGTTGTTGTGATGGTATTGTAATGTATGTTTGATTGCAGTGCTGTCATGATGTTTTCAGTTTCTTGAAGTTCTGAGACAAGAGGATCTTGTCTTCTGAATTTTCTCTCCTATGGCTGTTGGAAGACTGGATGTCCATAGTAGACCTCCACACCTTTCTCAACGTTCTTCCTTACTACTCACCGATGTATCAAACTTACTGACTGAATTTAGATTAAGACCTCACTTGCTCTTGCATACCAACCCAATTTTCTGAGTTAAAGCTATATAATCCTGAGTCTGCATCCATTAGACCCCCCTAAGTTTATTCACCGTGACATAAAAAACTCTGATGGGTACTAGGCTTACCTTTGTCGCAATCCAGAGCTGAATTCTAGTGCTAACAACATGCACCTTGAATTGATATATGTTAATTCATCACATGTTTGGTTGTTTTTCCGCATTCTATTCAGAATTGCAATAAATGTTTCATTTGTTTGGCGCATTGTAGTATGTAATTCAAAGCATTTTATATTGTCTTTCCAAAAGTCATGTGTCAGCATTTTCATATTGACCGTAGGTTGTTCAAATATCAGAGAATCTTGGATGGGTTGCGCCTGGTAAAGATCCCCACATAA
Organism: Picea abies; assembly: GCA_900067695.1. Lineage (NCBI taxonomy): Eukaryota > Viridiplantae > Streptophyta > Pinopsida > Pinales > Pinaceae > Picea > Picea abies. Next base: position 10,374 of record CBVK0100393884.1, on the reverse strand, counting down.
TATCATGTCAATGCCCCCAAAGTATTTGGTGTGCACATGTTTTATGTTTTTCAGTCGATTGTTAATGAAATATAATAAGTGACTTCCAATCAAAGATGCCTCATCTATGAAGACAAGTTGTAGTTCGTCATAAAGCTTACACAAGGTATCTAACATTTCCTTGTTGAGTGGAAGAAAATATGACTTGTTAAAAGACATTAAAAATGCAGAGTGGACTGTTGTTCCACCTACATTATATGCAACTTTTCCTGTATATGCAACTATTAGTCCCTTTGGTTGCATAGGGTCAGTCAAATTGTTTGAATCATAGATCCGTATAAGCATTTGGAATAGTGATTTCATTATGAATGTCTTGCTTGTTCCTCCCCCGCCTGTAAGGAACAAGTGCACAGGAGTGTGCATGTTTAAGCGTTTTTTAATTGCAATGTCATTTATGATTGCTTGTTGTTCTCGATTCAACAGTCGTCTAACTATGTAGTATTCGTTATTTTCAATAAAGAAATGATGTTTTGTGACTTGAAAGCCAATATTGATACATTTTTCAATGGCGGTTGCTCGAGGACAAGGAAAATCTGCTTGCAAGTCATATGACTCACATAGAGTACTAGTTTTTTTTATGGTTTGTTAATGTCTCATCAACATTGTCACGGTTTTCTAGTTTGTGAACTGCACTTTCTAAATCACCCCATGTTGGATTGACATTGTATGTAAACCTAGATTCGTTGGTTTGTATTGTAGTCTCATAAGCAATATATGCAGCTTCCCATGTATGGAAGTTATGTTTTAATGTGTTTTCATTTTGATCAAATGGAACGTACAACAATAGTTTTTCTCTACAATGGTTTTCATAGTCGATGTGTTTGTTGTATTTGACAAAGTGCATTACATTTGGTTTTTTTATTTTTGATATGGGGGTACCATTTTTTTTTGTAATGTGATACAAACTTTGCAAGGAAGATATGCTTAATAGGAGATGGACGTTGGAGGTAATAATTGATAATAGAGCGACATATCACATCCTCTAAATTATCAGGCTCTTGTTCTAGCAAAGATGGTTCTTTAAGCACGAATGTGCTTTTGTCAAGTGGAGATGTGTTTATGAAGACACATTTCCTTGAACTACGGTTCAGAGGTAGGGAAAGTGCAATGTGGATTGCTTGTTGAGAGACATTGTTGAAGATCAAGTAATGTATTTCCAAGTGTACGTATCATTTGCATAGCATCAATATGGATTTTTTTATGTTCTCTGTGTATTCTTCTGAATGCACTTGTCATAGATTTGTCAACCTTTGTCATGTACGAGGTACAATATAATGTTGTAGCATATGCATTGAGGACATACTGTGCATCTGTATTTGTATTCCACATAATTGGCATGTCCTTGGAGAAAATGTTGTTGCAAATATGTGAAAGTTTTCTTTTAAGGAAAATTGTTGGTTGTTTAAGTGTAGATTGTATCACTTGGATGTACTCATCTCCTGTTAGATTTAGTTTTAGAAAGAAGTCTTCGAATTTCATTAAGTCATCGAAGTTTCGTCATTCTAGAAATGCGAATGAATATTTAGATTTCTCAATGAGAACATTGTCCTCTAAACTAATTGGTTCTATGATTCTTGTTGGTATCATTGGCAACACAGGGAGGTTGTATCTGCAATGCGAATTTTTTCATTTTCTATAGCTTCTTGTATGAAAATGTCTATGAACCTTGGCAAGTTCTGGATTCAAATGATCTGTGTTGGATGTTATGTATTTGTCCATAAACTACTTGATTTGTGGGTTTTTTTCATTTCCATAGACCGATGCACCCTCTATACATAACAATGTGTGGTCATGCTCACTCCCTCTATTTTGGAACTCAGTCACAAAATAGTAGTCCGATATTTTTCCGAAGAACGTTTCATCATGACATATCAATTGCCTCAAAGCATTTATTTCATGTCTATAGTAACGAGTACATGTCACTGGGTCTTTTCTTATGAGGAGTCAATGTCATCATTTTCCAATGTATTAGTTTGTTTTTTGCTTTTCATGTTCCTATACAATGTAGAAATCATAGCCACCAATAGATCCCAGTGATGCTCTGCACTTGTAAATGTGATGAAAAAAGTTGGGGGTCCCAATTGTTGGATCATTGAAAATATAGCTTTCTTGTTTTGTTGCAAGTAGTTAGGAGAGATGCGAATGTTTTTGAAATCTATGTAACCAATATAAGATTTTAGGATTTTTTCTAGGTTTGCTTTGTACTTGACATCTCTGGCCAATATCTTTCTTCCTTGTAGCTGGCCTTTTATTATTCGCACCCACATGCAAGAGAGCACTTGCTCAATTATTATGCGAATTATTTTGAAAAACAAATTTGTTATGTGACATGAGAAGTCACCGCTTGAATGTAGCAGTTCCCATCGAACTACTTTTTGGTATCTGAATCATTCTGTGATGTCATCGGGTCGTGGATCTCCATAGAATAATGTTGAGAAGTTCATTTCCTCAACAAATTTGTCCTTGAATATTCCAAGTGGACATTGCCCTTCAACGGGTGCAATTTTGACAATCTTGTCTTGCAAGTTATGAATGCGTTGTGAGTCAGTGGATCCATGTATCAATGTTTCAACAAGTCTTTCATTCTTTGATTCATCACTTGTATGAAATTCACTAGTATTGTCAAAATTTTGTGCAGAGTTTTCATTTCCTTGTTCAAGAACATTGTTCCAGTTATCATTTATACAAATGTTGTGTGCTTTGTATAGGGCCCTGGAACATAATTCTTTTAACGCTTTCATAACAATGTGCACAAGCACATCACCTATTTGGTATGCACTCTTGTATTGCAAACATCTTTTGAAAGCTACAAAAATTGTCATTGTCTCTCTAATGAATTGTGGAAAGGATTTTTTCACAACATCTAGTTGGACAAGGAAATTAATAATTGATCCTGTTAAGTGCATTTGGGGTCGTTTATAGCCCCAGGGTATGATTTGTGCAAATTCAATTCGTAGAGACACAAGTCTCTCTTCAAGTTGTGTAAGTGTACTTACATATGGTACTGGTGTGTTACATCTTATTTGGTCAGGTGTTGCAAAGTGTGGCAATTTTCCATTTTCAAGTGATCGTTTGCATGGAAGACAAATATTGCTACTGGAAATTTTTCTATCATTTAGTGTCAAGCCGAGGTATTCTTTTTGCAAGTCAGGGGTGAAAGACTTAGTGTTTTTTGTGAAATTCAATACCTCACAATTCGCACATGCAATGGAAGAACTGTCTTTAATTTGTTTCATATAGATATGTTTTGCATCTCTCTTTCCTAGACAAGGATGTGTAGTAAGTGTTTGTTGGTTTTCAATGCTAGCAGTGCATGGTGTTGGCTATAGGCTATGATGTGTGATTTGTCTCTCTCGGTCAGTATCATGACCATTGTGGGATATGTAGTTGCACCTGTTTCTCTCACATATCTGTTTTTTCAACACGTGGTAGGTTAACTTATGGTTGCCACTTGAAACTAGTTTCACTTGTTGACAAGCCATGTTGAAAGTGGAATCGACATTTGTTACAAGCATTGCCTCCTCACCATATCGATGGTGCAAACAATGATGTTCTTTGTCATTGGACATGTGATGTTTGTGTTCAACAGAAAGTGAGAAAATGTGACCATGTTGTGCATACACAAATTTTTTTAGGTTGTGATATGTGAGTTTGTGTTTCTTGGTCGATCTCCCTTTCACCTCATGATGACCGGTTGTACAACTCAAAGGTATAGAAGGAAGTGTACCAATGTATTTATTTCTTTCACGCGTGACCTTTTTCAAGTTGTGATAAGTCAATCTATGTTTTTTGTTTAAGATCTATATGACCTGATGGCAATTGAGATGAGTTTCATCCTGATTAGACAGTATGCGACGCTTATGCAGATTCAATGTGGGTTGGATGGCATGGACACCGAATCTTGAACTAGAAGTATTTCTTATCAAAGGTTGATAATGGATGTGTGGTGTATCTGTTTTCGACAATATGATGTCAATTGTTCGATCGTAGTTTGAATCAATATAGTAGGAATGGACAATACCATCTGATAGGGTTGACCAGACCTGGATATTTATTTTGAATATGATATATATCCATTGTAAACAGAATGTGGCACCCTCTACATTTCCTTTCTCATATGGAATTGGAATGTTTACAAGGTATTGTTGCCAACTTACAACTATCGACATACTTTCTATGAGATATGGTAAAAGGTGTTGATGCAAGCAGTTAAACGCATGTTGACTGCCACCTATAATTGCATTGCAAAAGGATTGCACAGTGTAAAGGCGTAGTGAGTGCACATCAAAATTTGTTGCTATCGAATAGAAAATTGCATTGAACAAACTATTTCCATAAGTAGACATAATAGTTGTTGCTATGTGCAATCAATGGGAGTGCATATGATGCATAATTCATTTCCAATGTGATTGAAGGTATTTGCAGGTGAGGGACAAGTAAATATCAGGTCCTCCAAGATTGCATATGGATAATTTTTTTATAGAGTAATGGTTCATAATGGCCACTTAGAGGATTGGCATCATGGAACAGGATGCAATATGAATCCCTAGACGCAGTTTTGTTGAATAGTAGATATCTTCTTTTTCTTGTTAATGACCAAATTCCAATTGATATATTCAACCACTTAGCTAGCCACCGTATGCAAAATGTATCTCCCCAAAGTCCCCTCTCATGTGCAGGCAGAGTTGCAGATGCAAACAACCACATATTTGAAAAATACGTACTGACATAATGTATTCCATGCAATTGGCAAAGAAAATCAAATGCCAATTAGAATTGATACGACTCCAATGCCTCAACGTTGCCATTTTCTAAACAAGCCAAGAAATGATCTATCAAGAAATGATCTATCAATCCATTGCGCAGCTCGGTTGAGGAATAACGAAAATGCAATAGAACTTGAAATGCATTGAAGAGGCAAACTCCCACAATATACGAGAATGCATCTAATCTAAAAATCCCATTGTTATGCAATACCCGATCGATGTTTTCACGTACAATGGAGTCTGTATCTATTTGATAACATTCAACATCTATTACTTGCTTCATCTTTTAAGTTGTGATTTTCAAGATGTTTCTTAGATAATATGAAAATAGAAAAAATAAAAAACAAAACTATAAGTTCGGAACTGCATACCAATTATTCTATGTATCCTTCAACCTTCTTCGTTTCAAATTCAATTCTCTATGGTAGCTATAGCATATGACAAACCAACAAAGTTATAGTGAGAAATGAACCATATAGAAGAGATAATTCAAATTAAACAACACTATAAATTTACTCTGTATAAACACTGAGTATTTAAGACATATAATTTTTGAACTTATTTTAGGTGTGCATCTTATAAGCGTTTCATTAGCCATTGTATATAACTTTACATTCCTATTCATAATTTATTTTCATCCCCACTCTTCAAAACTCAACGCCAAACAGATCTGAAATGACTTGTTGATGTCTCCCACTCAGAAAACTCACATAGATGGTTTGTGGGATAAACAAAAGTGGAAGAACTAGGCATTATGGACTTTTACCATGGGAACATAACCAACACATAGCACAACTTCTTAATGTTTCAATTATCTTACAAGATGAAGAAGATATTTTAAGATGTTTCAATTATCTTACAAGATGAAGAAGATATTCTAAAATTGGGCTCGGGAAACTCATTCTGAGACAGATCAATGAACTGTACATTCAGGTTACAAAGAATCATTTCCACAAGATGAGGTACAGATCTAAAAACGATGATGGAAGATGCTTTGGAAGACCCAAAGTCCAACATAGAAGCAACAATTATATGTGGTTTTGCCTCAGAGAATAAAATATTGCCCTGTCAGAACCTGCAAAGAAGGGATGGAAAGGTCCTCGTAGATTCTTGCTCTGCAATGAAAACTCTAAATTCTTTTGGAAAATCCCTTTGCATTGCCATTTTCCAAAGAGCTATGCTATGTGGGCATATGTGATTGGAAGGGGACAACTTGAAAGATGCACTAAACGTATGGTTTCAGGAATAGAAATATGATGAGAACATCCCATTTCCTTTTTTATATGTCACTATGGTTGTGACAAAGGTGGGTTATGTATTCAACATTGACCTGCAAAGGAAACAAGCTTTCTTGTTCAACATTTTTTGGGGATAGCAATAAATTATTGTTTCTTTGATCCCAGTAGTCACATATAAGGATGTTGTGTAAGAGAATTTCCACTCAGGTATTATTTCTAGTTTTTTCTTACATTTATTTTGATTTCCAACACTTCCTAATATTGAAAATTCTTACCTGCAAACTGCAAATAGTAAACAAGAAACAACGAATAGGAATGAAACCATGGTACTCAAACTTACTCATGAATGGGGAACGACACAAGCATAGTTCCAATTGCGGGTGCAGAATCTCAACCCTGCAACCTGCAACAACATGTCCAATTGCGGATGCAGGACACCAACCTTGAAACGTTGAAGCAAACAAGAGCGCAGGATTTCAACCTTGCAAAGTGCAAGAACAAGTCAAACTATGGGTGTAGGACTTCAACCTTGAAAAGTTGAAGAAAACAAGAGTAAGAAACAAACAACAAACTAGTGAGCAAGCACCAAGAGGTCCAACTGCAGCTGCAGGACCTCAAATTTTCAAAGTTGAAGAAAGAAACATAAAGCAACATCTAGCGAACCAACGAGCAAGTAACAACCAATGAACCAATGATGTCGGTGGAGAACAATATTTTCCAAATTCATTAAAGACAAGATTGTATCCAAAAATTGGAGGAAAATGTATTGTCACAAGCTTGTTAAGTAAACATTTAAGGTTGCCATGCCTGTTAAGTAAACATTTAAGGCTGTCAGGACTTTTAAGTAAACATTTAAGGATGTCAGTATTGTTTAAGGGCCTCGTGCTATGTAAACATTTAAAAAAGAATGCAGTGTGTCAGGCCTGTTTACGTACTTAATAATAAAAATGCCTCTTTAAGTACTTAATAATAAAAATAATAATAATAGTTCAAACAATAGAGAGTAGCCAAAAATTTATAGTCAAAGGAAAAACTATTATTAAGTCAATGAATTATCAATCACTATAGTCCCTCTACGCCTTCGACAGGGACTAATAATAAAACTAACTGTTGATGCTCAAGACTTTGGATATCTAAACATTTAAATAAATAAATAAAAATAATCAAAAAGACTGTACATGATCAAAACTTTGGATATGTTAACATTTAAAACATTGGGAATAGTGAAGCTGGCAACAAGACTTCGAATCTATTCTCCAATGAGATCATGACATATAAGGGTTTTTTTATTATATAAAAAAAATGTTTTTAGTTCTCTAGTTCGAACAATAGAGATTATGCAAAAATTTATAGTCAAAGGACAAACTAATATGAAGTCAACGAATTATCGATGGCTATATTCCCTCTACGCCTTCGGCGGGGACTAATAATATATATCAAGAGAAGCTATTGATCTCAAATGATAATATCTATATGACTAATTAATATCTTGCAAATCCAATTAAGTCCGTTAGACTTTAGTCATAACTTAGTTTAACATTAGCATTGTATTCAAATAAAAAAATATGATATTACTTTGTTGTTAATCATTTAAATAAATAAATACAAATTAATTTTAAAAACTAAATACTAATGTTAATTTTTTGCAAACTAATTCTTTTTATACATAGATTCTTTTTATTATTTATTATTCAAATAGGATTATTTTATCAAATCAAAAACTACAACCCATAAAAAAAATTGTTTGATATTATAATTATAGAATATATTTAAAAAAAAAAAAATTTAATAATTGAAATTTATAAAACATTAAACAACTATATAAAAATTTAATTTAATATTAATAAAATCAAATTCAATTGGACCAAGAAGCAAGCTATGGCATAGACTAATAAACCTAAACTACTATAGATATAAATCATTGTTATACTTAATTACGAACTTACCGCCAATCTTCTTACTTTATATAGACTCCATACACTAGCTTTAAAGTTTATAGACTCATGAAATATATAAACTCTTTCTTAATCGTAGAAATGCTTTTGGTCACCTAAGATCACCCGCATGTGTGAAGGGAGAGAATACAAATTGACTAGATTCTCTCAAACTTCTTTACAGAACGAGATCAATTTCTGATCACCTCGGATTGTGTAAAGTCCGAAGGTGAGAGTATACTCTATCTCTCAAGACTTCACTAATCTATGATATAAATAAGAGAAAGAGCCTTATTTTATAGCTCGAGAATCTAATAGTTGGCGACAATAAAATTATGAGTGTAGGTTAAAATAATTCAACTATCAGGAATTTAGTACACACTGATTGACTGACAAAACTTTAAAATGTTGAAATAATCCAAGGACTAGATTCGAGGCATGTGAGACAATGCATGTTATCTCATCCCTTTAGTGGTCTAGGCAACACATGGAGACCCAAATATGACATACTACTAACAAACATACATTACACAATGGAGTATCACATTAACCATGGAACAAATAATATCATCTTGTCATATCCATACATAGTGGAGTATTATGCTACCCACAAAACAAAATCTTATCAGACAGATATATGGTTCAAAAAATATTTAAAGGAATATATACAATAGATATATGGCTAAAAAGTATAAAAGAAAGGCCCACGATGCTTCCATATCAATTATCATGCCTCCATATGATTCTCTAAGTTGTGTAGCTCCTCCTCGGTCTAGGACACATTGATGTCATACAGATCCTATGAATCTTCAATAAAATCAGGGAATGGAAATAGATAGTTGTCGAAACACCAATCCACATCATATCCTTTCATATATGGATGCCCACCTTTGTTGCAGAAGCTGATTTCAAACATGGATCTGATTTTTATATTATTGATATGGATTTAGGAGCGGAATGAACTAATTAACAGACTGAATACAATAAACACAAAGATATGAAGAACAACACAAATATCCAGTGAACAATATTTTCTATTGAATAAATGAAATAGGCTGAAACTGCAAAACTCTAGAACTAAAACACTTGCTCGAATGGTGGTAATTATCTCTAAGAACAGATGTGGCTACTACGTGCATCCGTCTGAGAAGAATGAATTACAATGAGGCTATAGAGGCCTTTTTGATATTACTCATGAATGTCAAAACCCTAGACATCCAAAAACCTAACCCTAGGAGGCGAAACACCAAAATTCATGTGGGCCCCTATGGGTAAGTTGGTACCTCAACTTCTTGAGGTCATAACTTTTTCATACGACCTCTGTTTTAGGAGCGTGATATCCCATTGGAAAGGTCTTTCAGAGAAATACACATTACACTGTCAAACTCTAACTCTGTAAAAAATTTGGCTATGGCGAGCCACGAAAACATTGTTTAGTGCTCCAAAATAACCCTGAAAGTACGAAAAGATGTGCTAACATGAAAACATACAAAATAATCCAGTTGAATTAGGTGGGAGGCCAGCAGTATTCACTTGAAATATGTGTAGGGCTTTAGACAACCCTAGAAGTGTAGAACCCAAATAAGTACAGAAGAAAATGTTTAACTAAAAACAGACAAGAGGATCTAGTTGGAATAGGTGGGTGGCCACCAATATCCACTTGGATCAATCCTCCCCCCTTAGGAAGAAATGGTCTCCATTGCATTGAGTTCCCCCATCAGGTGAGGAAACTTCTGCTGGATTTGGCCCCGGGTGAGCCACTTGTTTTGGTGTAGGATTTTCCCTGCCTTGAAAACAAGATAAAGTTGGATCCTCTATTGATGAGTGCCCTTGACCTATGTGTCCACTATTTGATCAGCGAATGCTTGTTCCATGTAGTTAGGGTTGATCTATGTTAGTGTCAGTTATTCTACAATCTCTTAGGTGTCCAATAATGGTGGAAAATATGGACGAAGGAGGTCCACATTGAACACTGTGTGCAGGCCAAGGAAGGGTGGAGTGTTGAGCTCAAAATCATTGCTAGCCACAACCTTGGTGATAGTGTAAGGCCCATAGCAAAGTGGGCGAAGCTTCTGATGTGCCCCTGTGAGATTCTCCTTCTACAAATGTAACTAGACTTTGTCTCGAACCTGAAACTAGTGTGGTACCCTATGTTGATCATGGAACTACTTGTACTTCCAATTGATTGCTGCAAAATCTCCTGGACCTGTTGGCGGATGTGTTGAATCCGCTCAATGAATCTGGTGGGTTTGTCGATCTCATATTGAACCTGGGAAGAGTTTGTCTGTGTGTTGGAAAGAGGTAGTGAAACATCAATGGGACCCAAGGGTTGGAATCCTAGCCTCACCTAAAATAGGCTATTGTCGGTGGAGCTATGGAGAGCCATGTTGTAACTGT
>CBVK0100393881.1:1275-12276 GCA_900067695.1 Picea abies | reverse complement strand
CAGTCCTACCAATGTCGAATTGAGTTTGATAAACCCAAGACATTAGAGGAAACCATTTGAAAGGCCAAATGTTGTTATGATCAGTCTAAGCACAAGCATGACTCTTCCAAGGATTGGAAAAGGAAGGACAAGAGTGGATTCCAGAAGAATGGATTCAATTATTTTCCCTGTAATAATTCCAGGAAGGATGCACAGTTGGGTCAGCCAAAAAGGAGTTTGCATCAGATCAAAGTAGGAATAAACCAGCAGAGCAAGCAAGCAAAAGAACAAAGGAGCCCAAGAAAGGACCTTTGAAATGTTGGGGATTTGGAGAGCCACATATGTTGAGGGATTTTCCCCATCACCAACATAACAATCAAAGAGTGTATAACATGTAGGGGAGTGCTACAGTCAATGATGTAGCCAAGAGTGTGCCAAGAATCTATGTAGTGGTAGAAAATCGGCAAGAAGACGGCCACCAGGCCTCTGTGTTGGAATTGGAAGGTATTATTATTGAACGACCAAGATTTGTTTTAATTGACCAAGGATCTAATATTATTTATATTTCACCTCGAGTGGTTGAGGCATGTTCATTACAAAAAAAAAAGAACATCAAAGCGTGGTTAGTTCAGTTAGCCACTAGAAAAAAGAGGGGAGGTAGTTGAATCTTGTTCATTTTGTATGGATGGAATTCAGACCCAAGAAGTTATGAATATCCTACCCCTTGGTTCTTATGACGTGTTGTTGGGCATGAATTGGTCAGCTGGCCATAAAGAGAAATTAAATTGTTATGAGAAAATTTTAGAATGTGAAGATGAGAAAGGAAATTAAATTGTTATGAGAAAATTTTAGAATGTGAAGATGAGAAAGGAAATACCATAATTTTGCAAGGCATTCAGAAGTTGGTCTCTCTGAGACAAATATCAGTTTTGCAACTTAATAATTTTAGAAAAATGGGGTGTCCCATGTATGATATACAAGTATTAAACTTGGCATAAGGCAAGGAGTTTAAGGCTAGAGATCACCCAGTGCTATGGGAGTTTAGAGATGGGTTTCCTAAGGAGGTGCTTGGATTACCCCCAAAAAGAGATCTCAATTTTTCAATCGAATGCATGCCTCGAGCAGTGCCAACATTGAGAGTCCCTTACAGGATGAGCACACCATATTTGGTGGAACTGAAAATACAGTTGAAGGAAATGTCGGACAAGGGATACATCAGGCTGAGTGTGTCTCCATTGGGAGCACTGACCTTTTTTGTAAAGAAGAAATATGGTACCTTGAGGCTATGCATCAATTATAGACATCTGAACAATATGACCATCAAGAAAAAATACCCTTTTCCTAGAACAAACAATCTATTTTATCAGCTCACAGGGGATATAGTTTTCTTAAAAATAGATTTGAGGTTGAGATACCACCAAGTCATTATTAAAGATGAGTAATTCCACAAGACATACTTTAGGACAATGTATGGGCACTATGAGTATGTTGTGGTGCCATTTGGTCTTACAAATGCACCAGCTACATTCATGTGTTTGATGAACAATGTGTTCAGTAAGTAGTTAGACAAGTTTGTCTTAGTATTCTTGGACGACATTTTTGTGCATTCCAAGAACCGAGAGGAGCATGAAGAACGCCTTAGGATGGTGTTACAGGTGTTAAGAGAACATCATTTGTACGCCAAGTTCAGCAAGTGTGATTTATTTAATAAGGAAATCTAGTATCTAGGCCATGTAATCTCGATTGAAGGAGTGGTAATAGACCTTGCAAAGATCAAGGCAATCATGGATTGTCATACCCCTAGAAATGTGTCTAAAGTGAGATCCTTCATGTGATTAGTTGGATATTACATGAGGTTCATCAATGGATTCTCCAAGATTGGTAATCCTATTAATTCACTACAAATAAAATTAAGGGAATTTGTGTGGTCGCCAGAGTGTGAAGATAGCTTCCAGCAACTGAAACAGTTATTGACTATTGTTGTATTTTAAATATTACAATCATGTGATTAGTTGGATATTACATGAGGTTCATCAATGGATTCTCCAAGATTGGTAATCCTATTAATTCACTACAAATAAAATTAAGGGAATTTGTGTGGTCGCCAGAGTGTGAAGATAGCTTCCAGCAACTGAAACAGTTATTGACTATTGTTGTATTTTAAATATTACAAACCAAGAAAAAGGACTTCCTGGTTTGTACAGATGCTTGCAAAGGACTCTGCGGAGTTCTCATGCAAGAAGGACAAGTGGTTTTTTATGAATCACATAAGTTGTATGAACATGACGAGAATTATGTTACCCACGACCTATGACTTGAAGCAATCGTACATGCAATGATGATGTGGAGACATTACTTTCTTTAAACAACATTTATTCTCATGAACAACCATTGTGGTTTGAAGTATTTATTTGACCAGTCGAGGTTGAATGCTAGACAGGCTAAGTGGATGGTGTTGATCAGTGAGTTTGACTTCAAAATCAAATAATAAAAGGAAAATAGAACCTATGAATTTGTTTCAAAAATAGAACGTACAAATTCCTAACTTCGTAGTATGGAACCCTCCAACAAGATTTGTATCCCATACTAACGTGTTGTCCTCCCTGAGAATGATACTACTTGTTAATTTTTGCACAAAAACTTATCATTCCATAGTTTCATTATTTTTTAGACCAAGGGCTTCAAAATTCATCCACTTCCCTCCCTATAACATTAGATTATCGACATCACTAACATCTTCCAAAGATATTCTATTGAGAGTTCTCAAAGAATGTTGTATATCCACTAGAAACCTAAAATCATTCCCCCCATCCAAGGGTCCACTCCAAATTTGACACTCCTTCAATTTTTTACCTTCCGCACTAGGCACTTCCATAAACTTTTAACAACAAGAGCCTTGGAGAAATTAAATATGTTCTTAAGTCGTCCCCACCCTCCTTTCATTATAGGCCTTCCTTTAGGGATGTAATCAAGACACTACCAATAGATAGAAATAGACTCCAAAATTTCCTTTACAAGAATTAATCTACCACCTCGAGAAAGCCACATGGTATACCAAGATGTGTACCCATGTTCTCTATCATACTATAATTCCAGAGCCAATCCCTAAATTCATACACATTAGGGTTCAAAAAAAAACCTAGATATTTGAACCTTATCTAAAAATATCCTCCCTAAAAAGGGAGTTCCCATCCTTGAAAGAGGAGTAATCCTTTTATAGCTCAAATTTATTGTTCCACTACTCTATGAAACATTATAGATGTTTTTTTATCATTCACCTCTGTCATGTTAGCCTTACAATACAACACCAAGGAACCATGAATTATGTTTGCATCCCTCAAAGATCCATCAACGAAAAGTATAACGTCATCTATGAACAATGGGTGTGTTAGTGATATATGGCTCCCTAGCCTAATACCTTTCAATATACCATTACTGTTAGTGATATATGGCTCCCTAGCCTAATACCTTTCAATATACCATTACCTCTTTGATAAAGAATTCATATGCTTAAACCTTATAATATAAGAAGAAAAAGTATAAGTGAGAGTGGGTGGCCTTGACCTCTAATGGGGGTGTAAAGAAAGATGAAGCACAACCATCAATTAACAAGGAGAAATAAACAAATGAATAGAAACCTTCCACCCAGTGAACAAATTCACATGAGAAACCAACATGTAACAGCGTCAACCTTAGGTAGGACCAAGTGACCTTATCATATGCCTTAGATAAAGTTAATTTTATGATAAAAGAGGACCTCTTCTTTACCTTAATATTGTGCAAAAATCTTATTGAGAAATGCTTGTAGCCTCATGCATTTGTATACCATCTAGAAATCCAAATTGCTCACTTGAGATAGCAAGAGACATTATAGGCTTCAGTCTTCCTACAATGACCTTAGAAATTATCTTATACACATCATTACATAGAAAAATAGGCGTAAAATATCCATAAGACTTCAGGACATCTTTCATTGGGATCAAAGCTACGAATGTAGATTTGATTTCTTCCAACAACAAATCCTTACCCACCAAATCTAGAAATTCTTCAAAGAATTATGTGGACCAATCATCAAGGCTCGGGGCATTTTATTTTTGGAATGATTTAATAACCTCTTGTAATTCATTCATTGTGACCTTCTTCATAAGAGATCTATTATGGGCTTGGACCACACAATTAGGAAAAAAATGCTATATTAGTTCAAGGGGGGTCTTTGAAAATATTTTTTTAATGGTTGACTCCTACCTCTACCATATCCATAAAAAATTTGGACCCGGACCACTCTCATCCTTTACTCTATATAGTGTTTATAGTTTCCTCATTTTAGCATAATTATGAAAAAAACAAGTGTTTTCATCACCTTGTGTTATCCATGTCACTCTAATATTTTGTATGCATCTTCTTCTTCCCAATCTAAGAGATTTTTTAACAACTTGCCTTTATCTTAAATTCCTAGGTTATTCTTCACTAAAAAATTCCATCCATATTTGATTTAAAGATATTTGCTATATCCTCTTTTAAATCCTAGATACACTCTTGAAGAACCCTTAAATTTTTCCTTTTGCCATTCAATGGGTTTCTTTTTTTATTTTGAATTATTTAGATTAACATTGAATTGAAACATTGCATACTCCTCTCACTGACTATAAAAGTGTCTCGATTCATTTTGAACCAAATATTTAGAAGTTCTATCGAGAGAGCAAGTTTTGTTGTCTTTGTCCAACATCCCTCCTAGTTTACTGTCTATCTAAGATAATCCCCCTCCGACCACAAATCCAACAATAGAAAATGAAGTTTGACCCACTATCAAAGATAAGCACATTGTGACAAGTCAATGTTACATATTTATCCATAGCATTTTCCAAGCCAATTCCAATTCTTTAAAGAATGAAAATCTTTTATAATACCGGAAAGCAACTCGTCTAAAAGTAAAACTCCAATAATGAAAATTTTACAATACCCCTAACTGTCTAGTCGTAAAAGTAAAAATTTAATAATAACATACAAGATGAGGTCATCTTAAAAACCACAAGCAAGGTGTCAATGTTGTTCATCATAAACCTAGGAATGAGTTCATCTTGACAACCAAGAACAAGGAGTGTTCATCAACCTAGGCTTGTGACAAATAATGGTAGGCAGCATTGGTAATTGGGTAACTCCTTATGTTCTCGGTCACACCATCATTATAATTAGTGTGACATGAGGAGTTGAAATGACTTAGTAAACATTGTGATATGTTAGATTATAAGGCTTACTTATGTATAAATATCAAGTTTTTAGGCAATGATTTATTGTCGGATGATTGTTGAGAGAATCATTCAACCACCTCCTCTCAAATAAGGAGTTAGATATTATAACCATTTGCAATCTCTATAAAAAAAATACATGTTATTGTAATGATGAAACTGAGATAATATTGAATATCTTCTTCATGTTCATCTTGTTTAACCTTCATTGTGTTTGTTGGAAATATAATCTGTTAGGGTCACTAACTTGACATAATATGAATAATCAAGTAATAGAAAACACCAAGCTTCAAGTTTTGAATTCCTATCAATCGAGCATTAACTAGCAAGCGTGATTTGGTTTTTGGTAATACCAAAACCACCAAATTGGTTTGTGTTTTTTCTTAAACCACCATTTAGTAGAAGACATCAGTTTCTAGCTAAATTAAGAAATGTTCTGGGAACCATTGAGCCTTACAGCCAAGTTTCGGGGTTTGTGGTCTTCCTTAACCACAACCACCATTTAGTAGAATACATCATCTTATGCTATCCTTTTGGTTTGTGGTCATCCCAAAACGACCAGATTCACAGAGCACATTCAGCTAGCAGTTGTTCACTTCCAAATTCCATCTCTCTTATTTGACTCACATACACCCCTTCAAATTAAGCAGGGGGGGGGAGTTGGAAACGTAATACGTTAGGTTTACTCACTTGATGTAATATGAATAGTCAAGTAATAGAAACCATCATCGAGAGTCCAAGAGACCTCTTGGAAGATGAATCCAAAGGTCAAGCTCATGTAATTATATGTGTATCATATTAATGAAATGAAATCCACGCTTATCTCCATTAGTGCATTCTAATAGTGGTATTAGAGCAAGAAATGACCATTAAAAGTGGTCGATGATAGCAACAATGGTAACATAGTATGTAGTTCTTGGGCCTAAAATATGTTATGGAAGTTGTCCATAGCAGGTTAATTCTAAGTGTTTTACTTGGAGAAATGTCTCTATTCTATCCTCTGCCTGCCAATATATCCTGGGTGCAAATTTTTGTGTTAGATATGAGGCATTACATTCCCTCTGCCTTCGTCAATTTTATTTGTGCTTTCCTGTCTCTCTACGTTTTTTTTCCGCCTATGTTGACCTCTATTCCTATTTCACAAGTCATAGGCACCCTTCTCAATTCCAAAACCTTCTCTCTATGTGTGAAACCCTTCGACAAGTATTATTGAATCTTGCATCTCTGAGATTTCTTTCTCTTCGATATCCTCCTCATCATGGTGAGAGATGAAGACAATCGATCTCTGGAATTGAATGGCCATATGCCAAGGGTTTTCGAAACCCTAAAAAAATTAGGACTGCAAAGGTGTGGACTCAACTCTCGCACCATGCCCATCTATTGTACCTATTCCTATTCCTATGCATTTTCCTATTCCTATGTTTGGAATTTCGTTTACCATTAATATTAATATTCCTCCTCTCTTCTATGTTCAAATACGGCATGGGCATGTTCAATTCTCATAATGAGAGGTTGACTTGACGGATTTCAGTCTAGAGAGCATACATTGAAGGCACACCGCTACAAGAGCAGTCGATATATGTGCTCTACGTGGGCCGAAATCATCATGGAAACCCAGTCTACAATGTGAATTTCATTGCCTATTCGGATTCTCATCATCTGGCTTGATAATCACATTAGCGTTTTTGTAACACTGCGTTGGAATTTTCAAAGTAGGCTAGACACTTTCGTTACTTTTGTTGCAACATCAAACCTCAACAGTTAACAAAGTTGTAACTCCTTGCAATTATTATAGAAAGAAATATTATGGAGATTGCATGCTTCTTTGGCATCGATTGGTAATACTCGCATGATGGGCATCAGTTTCGGTATGTATTTCATTGTTGTGCCTTTGCTTGGTCATTTATCGTGGAAGATAAAAATATATATTTGGACTGGATAAGGAGGCCTAGATATATACCCTCTTTTGTGAAGACTGGCACAAGGAATGGCATTAGCTATGATGAGTGGATCGAAGCATATCGATAGATAAGCATTGAGATTTGAGTGTTTTGTTGCATTAGTAGTTTGCAGCATCAAGATCGAGTGGGATTGAGTGAATCGCATAAACAAGACTATGATATAATATTGTTTGTTTAATGCTTCATCTTGAGAACACTAGATCAGGTGCTACTTAGTATAAGGATGGAATTACCATCTTCTCTTCCAGAAATATTTTGGTGTGTATATACCCCTTCTTGTTGAGATAATTAAGGAAGAGATGGATGAAGAAACCCATTAACTTGTCTCAATTTATCCTTCTCCAATTTTCTTTGATATTGTGTGTTATCTAGAGCAAGAAGCATCCATTGAGGGTGGTTGATGATAGCAACAATGTTAATCTAGATCTTATTTCTTTTATGGTATCAGAGCTAGGTTTATATATGAATTGCTCAAATCTTATTGGAATTGTTGAATCATCACTTAGAAGGACAAGGAAAGAGTGACAGGATTTAAAGACCAATGAAATAATAGACATCCACCTATGTCCATGAAATAAGAGACTTATGTGAGGAAAATCAAAGTGGTTGTTGTGTACCCATCAATATTTGAAACAAAGCACTTTCCCGTCAAGTGGATCCATCTATTCATTATGATCTATTTGACACTACACATGATTCATTTTTCCATTTGAATCTACTTTCAGTATTTAATCAAAGTGCTACCATATCATTGGTTTATATGTAAACGATCGGCCTATGACCTAACAATTTCGTCAACACATATCTTTGCGGAATTAAATATAATTCTCATTATATAAGGCACACACTCTTCATCAAGAGAAGTGTGATGAAATGGTGCAACAACCCCAGTAACTTACTGTCATAAGATTATTTATTTTTTCCCAAGCATTGATGAAAATGTATATAAGATAAATAAATGATTATACACTAAACTAAGATTGCTACAACCTGCAACAAACTCAGCCTCCCTCACATTTTTGTGTATAAGACTGGGATAAATGAATTTATTGCATGCTAGATGTTGGGACAATCAACAAATGAACCCAATCATCCACAATCACAGGGAAATCAATGCTTGTGTGTACACTTAAAAGAACAACAAAGAAAAATGTCCAACGTTGTGCTTACATACCAAGTGATTGTTTGAAGGTGAATTGATTCAATTGCAAATAGGATCATCTATGAGCATGGGTTGTTCATTTCTCATAAACAAAAAAATGCCTCTCACTAAAACAAACAGGTAATAGATAAATCACACACAACAGTGGTTAAATGCACCATAATTAACAGAGATTTATTTTTACTCGAGAAGTTCTTTACAAATGGTGAGCTATGCACACTCAGAATCACATGCATTGTTACTCACTAAAAAAAATGTAGATGGCCATGGCTCAGAGATGCCTTCGCTCATCGTGGATAGGGTCTTTGACTCCTTCATCCACCGATCTTCAAACAAGCTACAGTCTTCGAGCTCTCATTATGTAACTTCCCAAGTTCTCCTTGTCTCCCTCTGTTTCCCTCTTCACTACATCCTTCATTATTTTAATGTGTTATCTTTGGAAGGACAACTGTCACATGGTTCATTTCCACTTCCCATTTTTCCAAAATACAAAATAAAATGAAAACAACAATTACAAGTTTATTACAATTTTACAAAATAATTTAGGCAACGATCCAATTCGGATCACACCTCCCCCGTTTGCAGGTTTTTGGTCCCCAAAAGCTTCAAATCCTACAATATTTGTCTTCTCTTATCATCAAGAAGACTTCAACAAATCTCAAAGAAAGGATTCCTTCGTTGTTGGATGGTAGATAAGAGATGAGTAGGGCCTGCCTTAGGAATAACCTTGATGTCCATATCATGGATGTAGAGGACATTCACTATTGCAATAGGTCGTTGGACTACCACTACTTCTTTGGCTACAAGTTCCAACATCTCCTCTTTCCCATTGACCTTGACTCTCTAATATTTATTCTTGGATGTCTAATTCTTAGGATGGAGTTATGGGTGAAGCCTCCAACATTTGGCCTCCCAATGTCCAATGAATCTTCAGTACTGGAAATAGTTCCTGCATGGGCTGCTTGGCCTTCTAGAGTGCCAACAATCGTTAACCTTATGACCCATTTTCTTGCAAAAAAAAAACTAAGCCATATTTTTTTAGTCTCTAAGAATTCTTTCCAGCTTGGTTGCTTGGTCCCCCAAGAGTTGGAGCGAATATGGATGGTGAAATCATGTATTTGTTTCCCTCTTCTAAGATTCTACAAGCAAATTTGAGTGGCTTGCTACACATGGATCATTTTTCAGTTCATCTTGCCTTAACGAAGGTGGTCTGAGTTGCACATGTGTTGGTTTCTTGTCCATTGAATCCTAGGCCTTCATGTTTGGGCCTTTGTTGAGCTACAATTGGAATCAAAATCCTTCCTAACCCTTGGACATCACATCCCATTTGCTTCATCAGTTTGGAACCAATGTCTCTAGTGTGCTTCTCAAAGTCACCAAGGGTATTGGAAGGTGAGTTTACCATGTTTTCCTCTATCATGGTACTAGATTCGGTAGTGGAAATGGAAGGGGCTTGCTTGGTCTCTTAGACAACTACTTCTAGCTTGTTCAAGGCCTCTTCCTTCACTATCAAGTCCTGTTATAGGTGAGCAGCGACCTTGGTGAACCTCTCATCTTGTCAATTATCCAGCTCTATCGATTTATCCCCCAACTGCAAAAGTTTCAATATTCTCCTACCTAATTCTTCCCTCGTGGTGGTGAAGGAGTCATGGCGCTTGGAAATCTCTTTCTCCAACTCATATTCTCTTTGCCTCCAATATTGACTTTCTTCTTGGATCTGTTTGTTGAATTCTCTCAACTCTTCCAACTTTTCTTTGTTCAAATATTTTTCCATGGCATCTTCTTTGAGGTCTTTGGTGAACCTACTATGATACCATCTGATCCATAAATTGTGGGCCTATGCCCTGACCATTTCGTCAACACAAATATTTGCATAATTAAATCTAATTCTCACTATATTTTAAGGAACACGCTCTTCATCAACAGAAGTGTGAGAAATGGTGCAACAACCCTAGTAACTAATTGTTATAAGATTGTTTCCCTTTGCACAAGCCTTGATGAAATTGTATATAAGATGAATAAATGATTATACGGTAAACTGAGATTGCTACAGGTCACAACAAACTCAACCTACCTCAAATCATTGTGTATAAGATTGGGATAAATGAATTTGTTGTGTGCTAGATTTTGTGTGAGTCAATAAATGAACCCATTCATCCCCAATTGCATCGAAATCAATGTGTGTGTACAATTAAAGAAACAACAAAGAAAAATGTCCAAGGTTGTGCCTACATACCAAGTGATTGTTTGAATGTGAATTGCTTCAATTGCAGAGGGGATCCTTAGCATGGGTTGTTCATTTCTCATAAACACATAAATGTCTCTCATTAAAAAAAATTAGGTAATAGAGAAATCACAAACAATAGTGGTTAAATGCACCATAATTAACAGAGATTTATTTTTACTAGGGAAGTTCTTTACAAATGGTGAGCCATGCACGCTCAAAAATATCGTGCATTTTTACTCATTAAAGAAATGTAGATGGCCATGGCTTAGAGATGCCTTTGCTCATCATGGACAGGCTCCTTGATCCAAAAAGATCTTTTAATGATTGTGGTTGAGTTATTAATTGCATGTGTTAATTAACCATTTGTGAAGATGAACCAAAGAGGATGAATTTAATGAAGAAACATAGCAGCCATAAAACAATATA
>CBVK0100393879.1:0-17440 GCA_900067695.1 Picea abies | reverse complement strand
ATTGTCATCTAGTCTCTTGTGGCATGCTAGATTTGGGCATATCAAATATGATCATCTTTGTGTGTTGACGAGAAATGGGGTTTCTAGTTTGCCCCATGTATGTTCCATCTGCTTTTGGTAATAGATATATCATGACTTTTATTGATGACTACACTTGTTAGTATTATATTTGTTACTCGAAAATATTTGAAGGTTTGTTGAAGTGGTCAGGCCGTGATTGGATGAGTTAGTGGCAAAAGATGAGCTCCCAGAGCCTTTAAGCAATCAAGAGTCAGATTACTTTGAGGCAGATTGAAGAAAATGGCAAGAAAATCCATGCCCATCGAACCTAAAGTAAAATATAAGCACTTAGGTGCTTATCACAGGTCAAAAAAGGGCCTAGCACTCCCCCAAAAGAACCTAAGTGATTATAGTAGGGGAGCTTACCACAAGACCATGGCCTTAGAACCAAGCGCCGACAATTTTGGGACCCCAATAGATCGGACAGTTACAGGCAAGGAAGATCAACGGTTGAGGTGCAAGCTCGGAGTCCCTCTTGTCGGAGTCCTATTGGAGACCTAACCCCCGAGTGCTCTGATGGGCGCACCTCTGATCAACGATCCAAATTTGGTGGGAAACGAGATCAACGGCCCAAAATATATCGCAACTTCCCCCCTACGCAAGTAAAGATAAATGAACACGTGTCTCGGGTGACGTAGGAAAGAAGTCAATGCTTGCTTGGCACTTGTTACACGTGTCTCGGGTGACGTAGGAAAGAAGTCAATGCTTGCTTGGCACTTGTTAGGCCAATTTGAAGTTGCCACGTGGAGACGTGAAATCCGCCAAAGACATAGGAAAACACATCAAAACTAGGTGACACGTGGCATGCATGTCTGTCGCATCAGTGTCAACAAGGATCAATAGCAAGGCACCATGTGTTCAGGCTAACGTCAGCATAACAATCTTTACCTAAGTCGAAGTTTTCTTTCGACCGCAGGAAGATCAATGGCTCCTAGTTCGATTCCATTTTCAAATCAACGGTCATTGGAGTTCCTCTCGGGGCCTAGCTCTTGATCACGATGAATGGCACCTCCAATCAACAATCCATATCTGATCTTCGATCTCTAGATCAATGGTCGTCGAAGTGTCTCTCATGACCTAACTCTTGATCGCTCTAATGGGGCACCTCAGATCAATGGTCCAGATCTGATCGTCGATCTCGATGCCTCCCAGCCAGGTGTCGCGTCAACCCGCCAATGAAGCACTATCAGGGCCAACTAGAGGTTGCCACATGGACATGTGTAACCCTCCAGATATACAGGTCAACATCTCGAAACGGGGTGACACATGTCACTCCTGCCTACCACATCAGTTCCAAGAACAAATAAAAAGGCGCCATGTGTCCAGGTTGATGTCAATTCTGAGTCTCCCTCATCGAAGTTCTATTAGGACCAAATCTTGGATCACTTTGATGGACGCACCATCAATCGACAGTCCAGATCTCATCGTGCCACCAGTAATGCCCCCGAGAGATGATGGTTTTGATTTGATACATAACCCCTAGTGCGTCAACTTGGCATTATGTGTCGCACGCTAGGAGAGCACCTATCAAATAAAATTAGAGGTTGTCATGTGGACATGTGGAACCCATCAAAGGCACCGAAAAGTGTATCAAACCCAGGGGACACATGTCATGCATCCTGGCCACATCAGCATCATCATCGACCAATATTGCTCTACCATGTGTCCACAGGACCCTGTTGATGTCAGCAATGGCGTTGTCAAGCCTTAGCGGATTTTGATTTTTAGTCAAGCTCAAATCAACGACCCTCATTTGTTATAGTTCCATATCAACGGATCTCGATTGTTTCAATTTCTATAATCATCGGACTCCTTGTCATCGAACTCCCTCTTTGAGCTTCAAAACAACGCCTCCAACATATCTCAATCCGATCAACGGTCCAGATCTGTTCCCAAATCTCAAAGCATACCAGGCGTCGAGTTAATCAATGTCAACATGGACCAGTATAAAGCCGCCACATGTCCGCATGACCTTACTGATGTTAGTGATGGCATTTGTATGCCTTGAAAGGATTTCAATTTTTCATCCAACGCAAATCAATGGCTCATAATTGATCGAGCATTGGAATCAACGGTCGAGATATGATTTCATGTTTTCAAACGTATCGAACTCATTGGGCCATAGAGAAACGATTGAGATTACTCATCGAAGACCGATCTTGTGATGGCTGAGTTCCACGATTTTTGCAGATCTGATTTTTAGCACCTAGCCAAAAAAAATGATTGCAGTGGCTCTTAAGGGACAAGGTTCGATGATTATCTTGGCTAGAAAATGTCCAGCTGCTCCACGATCTCAACATAACAGAAATCCAACATGTGAGTAATTTTTGCAATTTCTCCAAGGGGAAACCATTTAAGAATCAAGAAGTTGGAAGTGGTTTCAAGAAGCAGTTTAGGGCATGAAGGAGAGGAAGAAAGGACAATGAAGGCGTTCATTATTGGGGACAACATTTTGGGGAATTTAAGAGTTTCTTACAACCACAGTTGTTTATCAAAAAACTTGAGCACAAACATATGGTGAATGCAACAGGCAACCAAAGATTCATCCCATGCATTATGTTTTAGTTTATAACTCCTCCCCTCTTCTTATAGTGTGTGTTCTTGTAAAGCATATCCTCTCATTTTGTTTTTCTTGTATCAGATCTTATTTATAAGAACTTAGACATCGGACTATTCACCATATTCTATGTTATTGTATGATGTCTAGTTATGATATAGAAGTGATTTCCTCTGAATGTATGACCATTATGTCTAGTTATGATATAGAAGTGATTTCCTCTGAATGTATGACCATTTCTTATGATTTCTTTATGCATTTAAATGGTATGCAAAGAATCCCTCCATGTATTTGAATGTATGAAGGTGTCAAATGTTTGAAGCATGTTTTATTGCTCTGTATGCACCTGTTAAAGTTGTTGAATTCTTAATTGTCTAGCACGTTGTTCTTTTTCCATAAACTATAAGATTCATTCTCAACAATGCCCTATATGTTTATTTTGTTTTTCTTATAATTCACCATTTCATCCTCCTTTCAAGCTTGATTCTTTGAACGCTTGTGGACATATACCTCTGATAGTTGAGAACCTCTGTCCTCTGAGCTGAGCTTGTTTGAGGTCCTATAATTTCAAGAAAAAGAAGGAAAAACTTCCAAAATACCACACAATTACCTTACTGCAAATATAGCTTTAAGGCTCATCCTAAATCTTAGTTCCTAGGGTGCCTCATCATTGTTCCAATAACAACCTGGAACATCTCAAGGGATAACATTTGAAATGGCATCGTTGTCGAGGATGGAATTTGAAGATATTTTTCCCTAAGATATAACATTTTGAGTTCATGGCCTTGATGGTGAGCAAGCCTGACATCTGGTTGTTAACATTTCACCCGATGACTCCACGGATGGACAACCTGGCCTCTGTCAAAAGATACAATAGAAGCCACCATGATCCTAATCAGGGTCCAGCCTATTCAGATCTAGAAAAGCTTGTGACCTGGAGAAATATTTGAGAACATCATATCTCTTCTTTAGGTAACTGTTAACATTTCACCCGATGACTCCACGGATGGACAACCTGGCCTCTGTCAAAAGATACAATAGAAGCCACCATGATCCTAATCAGGGTCCAGCCTATTCAGATCTAGAAAAGCTTGTGACCTGGAGAAATATTTGAGAACATCATATCTCTTCTTTAGGTAACCCTCATTTAAAAGCATCTCTTTATGCTATTCATCAAAGTGCTAAATCTATAGATCTAATTGATATACCTGGAAAAAAAAAAATCTACTTTAAAGTTCCCCCCATAACCTTTGATATTGCTCTTGAATTTTTCTTTAAAATCTTATCAAGAAGTAAGCTCTTCCCTTCAAACTTTCTCAAAAATCCTATTACTCTCTTATTCATTATGATCCCACTGGAGACTCCACTATGTTTTAATGGCAAGATCAAGCACTGGTATGGTGGCTGCAAGGTTTGCTCCACTTGATTTTTCAAATATACATTAATTTCTTAATCTTGTACCTAGTATCCACTTGATTTTTCAAATATACATTAATTTCTTAATCTTGTACCTAGTATGGAATTCTAGGGCAACTGTGTCCCTAAATTCAAAGAAGATGATGATGATGATGATGCTCTCCTTCACTGGAGAGGCTCGACAATGGTATAGATCTTTACATGTTGCTTGTATAGATTCACTAAAAGATTTACATATGTTGTTTCATTCTCATTACAAAAGGAGATATCCAGTTGAACTTTTTTAAAACTGTTGCAATGAATGTTTTAAATCAATTTTAGAGGATATAGAAGATTCTCCCTGTAATAGTGAAGAGGAAGGGGAAATCATTGATGATGAATCTGAACAAGATTTTAAAAGGAAAGTTGACTATAACAGTGAGAATGGAGAAGATAGTCTTACATATTCAAATGAATGGGTATCACTAGAGGGTGTTTACACAAAAGCTTTAGAGAATCAACTAAACGATACAAGGTTACTTCATGCCTTGAAAGATACTGATCAATACCCTATTCAAAGAGATATTTCTCCTTTTGAAAATGATCATGAATTGCAAATACCATTTGTTGTTTCAAGAAATCTAGTATGTGTTGATGAATTTTTACATTTTCAAGAAGATCCAAAGAAGATTTCTGAATTTTCGTATTCTGACTTTCCTTTTTAACAATGTTGTAATGAATAACTTGAGTGAGTTATAGAGCATAGAAACAGTTGTTCCTACAGTAGTGAAGAGGAGAAAGACTTTTCTGAAATCGAGTTTCAAGAAAAGACATATTCAGTAATGAATAACTGAAGGATGTCAGTTGTGGATATATTTATGAAGATTTTCAAGAATAGACAATGTTTTCTTTCACACCTATTGATCAAAATCAAAATTTTGGTGTTGAAGATTCCCTAAATCTATTTCAAGATAACACTATTGATGATGTGTTGCCCCTTGTTTTTTATGAGCCATCTGCTACTCAATGGTTGGTTCATGAGGAATCCACCCATACTAGATTTTACAACACATCTTGTTTTTGATGAATATGAAGTTAAAGAAGATGTGCAAAGTTCTGCATCATCATTCACAAAAATTTCATACAACAATAAGTTCATATATGACAATTATGACTCAAGATCAAAGCTTGGTATTGAGGAACAAGTATCTAAAGTGGCATCTTCAGGAAGTGATATTAGGGCATCCATTTATGATGATTATGAGAGCTCTAATGAAGAGTTTTAGACATATATATTGTTTTCTTTTGTTCTTGAAGGTACAGAGCTTGATCATAGTAAATAGGAACCAATTGAAGTCTTAAAATGTGTTGAAGTTATTATGCTCCCTCATTTTTCTCCATCGCAATTACAAGCAGAGATATCAAAGGGTATTCAAGAGCAGTTCAGTGAAATCAATCACGAAGAAGAAAACTCAAATTTTGTTGAGCACTCTGTCATCCCTCATATTATTCATGACCCAATTGCATTTGGAATCTACATTATCCCTGGTCTCATCTGACTTAGGTTATCTGAATATTACGTTTTTAGATCGGAAGTATGAACTTCCTAATCATATGATGTTGCAGGCTCCACTTTTGCTTGTCCTTATTTTGCAAAAGTGCATACAAGGAGTTCAATTAAACAGTAAGGAACTTCTCTGGTATCACTAAAAGTGTCATTTCACTTGATCAAATTGGCTACATTGATCAGAGTAGGAGGTTTATGTAAATAAATAAGCTTGTAGTCAAGCATTTGTTTTCAATTTGTAGAGTTTGTTTTAATTTTACGTTACTCACCATTCATTACTTGAGCAAGTAGATAGAGTTCTAACATGTAAGATGTTGAGCATTTTTGTACAGTATCAAATCAGTCTTCAGGTTTGAACGGGGTGTATCATTTCAGGTTGACTTTATAACCCAACAGAACAAGGCATTTGCTCTATAGTTCTCAACAGACCACAAGGGTATGTTGTCCCCGCTAGAGCCAAGCTTAGTACTATATTTGTTCTTGGAAAATATTTGAAGGTTTACTTAAGTGGTCAAGCCATTATTGGATGAGTTAGTAGTAGAACATGAGCTCCCAAAGCCTCTAAGCAATCAAGAGTCATATTACTTTTGATGCATGTTGAAGAAAATGGCAAGAAAAACCATGCCCAATGCACCTAAAGTAAAATCTAAGCACTTGGGCACTTATTGTAGGTCAAAAAAGGGCCTAGCGTGCCCCTAAAATAACCTAAGTGCTTATAGTAGAGGAGATTACCACACGACCGCGACTTGAGAACCAAGTGCCAGCGATTTTGAGACCACGACAAATCAAACAATTACAAGCAAGGAATATCAACGATTTAGGTGCAAGCTCGAAGTCCCTCTCGTCGAAGTCTTGTTGGGGACTTAATCCCCGAGCACTATGTTGGGTGCACCTTCAATTGACAATCCAGATCTAGTGGGGAACGAGATCAATGGCCCATAATATCCTGTCATGCCAATCTAACGTTGCCACGTGAACACATGAAATCTGCCAAAAACATAGGACAATGCATCTAAAACAAGTGACACATGGCATGCCTATCTGCCACATCAACGCCAACCAGGACCAATAGCAGGGCACCATGTGTCCACGCTAACGTCAACATGACAATCTTTGCCTTAACCAAAGTTTGCTTTCAACCGCATGAAAATCAACGACTCCTAGTTCATTTCCTTTTTCAGATCAACACTGATGGGCACCTCCGATAAAAGTTCTAGATTTGATCTTTGATATCCAGATCAATGGTCATTGGAGTCCCCTCGTCGGAGTCTCCCTCGCGACCCAATTCCTTATCGCTCTGTTGGGGCACCTCCGATCAATGATCCAAATCTAATCACTGATCTCGAAGCCTCCCAACCATGTGTCACGTCAACCTACCAATGAAGCATTGTCAGGGCCAACCAAAGGCTACCACGTGGACATGTGGAACCCTCCAGATATACAAGTCAGCGTCTCGAAGTAAGGTGACACGTGTCACGCCTCCCTGCTACATCAGTTCCAGGGAGGACAAATAAAAAGGTGCCACGCGTCCAAGTTGACATCAACTCAGAGTCTCCCTCGTCAAAGTCCAATTAGGACGAAATCATGGATCGCTCCAATGGATGCACCTCCGATCGACAGTCCAAGTCTTGTCGCACCCCCAGTCATGCAGTTGAGAGATCAACAGTTCTGATTTGATCCATAACCACTAGTGCATCAACTCAACATTACGCATTGCATGCCAAGAGAGCACCTGTTAGAGCAAATCAGAGGTTGCCCTGTGGACATGTGGCACCCATCAAAGGCACTGAAAAGCATATCAAATCCAAGTGACATGTCATGCATCTCGGCCACATCAACATCATCATCGACCAATACATAGTTGACACATGTTCGCGAGACCCTACTAATGCCAACAACTGTGTCATCAAACCTTAGGGGATTTTGATTTTTCGTCAAGCTCATATCAATGGCCCTCATTTGTTCCAGGTTCTAGTTCAATTGCTCTCAATCTTTTTAGTTTCTATAGTCATCCAACTCCTTGTCGTCATACTTCCTCTTTGAGTTTCAAAACATCACCTCCCACAAGTCTCACTCCAATCGACGATCCAAATCCGTTGCAAGATCTCGAAGCATACCAGGCATCAAGCTAATCAACATCAACATGGACAAATACAAAGTTGCCACATGTTCACGAGACCCAACTAATGTCAGTGATGGCAATGTATGCCTTAAAAGGATTTCTATTTTTCATCCAATGCAGATCAACGGCTCAAATTTGATCGAGCCTTAGAATCAATAGTCCAAATCTAATTTCAGGGTTTAAGGTGTATCAGACTCATCAAGCCACAGATCAATGACTGAGATCACTCGTCGAAGACCAATCCAATAGTGGTTGAGTTCCACGATTTTTGTAGATCTAGTTTTGAGCACCCAACCATCAGAAAAGTGATTGTAAGAGCTCTTAAGGGACGAGGTTCAATGATTATCTTGGCTGGAAAATGTCCAACTGCTCCACAATCTCAACATAACAGAAATCCAACAAGTGAAAATAACTTTTACAATTTCCCCAAGGGGAAACCATACAAGAATCAAGAAGCAATAAATAGTTTCAAGAAGCTGGAAGTGGTTTCAAGAAGCAATTTAGGACATGAGCCAGAGGAATAAAAAACAATGAAGGCACTCATTGGGTCAGCACTTTGGGGAATTTAAGATTTTCTTACAACCAAAATTGTTTGATCGTAAAGCTTGAGAACATACAAATGGTGAATGCAGCAGACAACCATAGATTCAACCCCTAAGTTATGTTTCAGTGTGTAAACCATAGATTCAACCCCTTTTCAGTGTGTAACTCCTTTTCTTATAGTATTTGTGTTCTTGTAAAGCAAATCCTCCCATTTTGTTTTTCTTGTATCGGATCTGATTTATAAGAGCTCATAAAATAAACTATTCACCATATTCAATGTTATTGTATGATATCTAGTTATGATATGTCCCATTTCGCTTTTCTTGTATCGGATCTGATTTATAAGAGCTCATAAAACAAACTATTCACCATATTCAATGTTAACTAGTTATGATATAAAAGTGATTTCCTCTAAATGTATAACCATTTTTTGTCATTTATTTATGCATTTAAATAATATGCAAAGGGTACATCCATGTATTTGAATATATGAAGATGTCAATTGTTTGAAGCATGTTTTATTAATCTGTATGCACTTGTTAAATCTTATGAATTCTTAATTATTTAGCATGTTGTTCTATTTCCATAGACTACATGATTCATTCCCAGCAATGCCCTATATGATTATTTTGTTTTTCTTCTAATTCACCATTTTATCCTCCTTTAAAACTTGATTCTTTGAAACGCATGGGGACATATGTCTCTGAGAGTTGAGAGCATCTACCATCTGAGTTGAGTTTGTTTAAGGTCCTATAATTTCAAGAAAGCAAGAGGGAACAACTTCCCAAATATTGCACAATTACCTTATTGCAAATATAGCTTCGAGGCTCATCCTAAGTCTTAGCTCTTGTGGTGCCTCGACATCATTCCAATAACAGCCTGAAACATCTTGAGAGATAACAACACCAAGATGTGTTGGGTTTATTTGTTGAAACAAAAATCTCAAACAATTGAAATATATAAAAATTTCCATCTATGGATTGAAAATGAAGCTCAATCTCATATTGGCACTCTTTGTACCATCTAAAAAAGGGCCTAACGTGCCCCTAAAATAACCTAAGCGCTTATAGTCGAGGAGATTACCA
Source organism: Picea abies (assembly GCA_900067695.1). Lineage (NCBI taxonomy): Eukaryota > Viridiplantae > Streptophyta > Pinopsida > Pinales > Pinaceae > Picea > Picea abies. The sequence continues at coordinate 8,111 of CBVK0100393879.1, read as the reverse complement.
CACAACCGCGACCTGAGAACCAAACGCCAGTGATTTTGAGACCCCAACAAATCGAACAATTACAAGCAATGAATATCAACGGTTGAGGTGCAAGCTCGAAGTCATTTTGTCGAAGTCTTGTTGGGGACCTAACCCCCAAGCACTTTGTTGGGTGCACCTTCAATTGACGATCGAGATCTAGTGGGGAACGAGATCAATGACCCAGGATATATTGTGGCTTCCCCCTGCACAAGTAAAGATAAATGAAAGTGTGTCCTGAGTGACGTAGGCAAGAAGTCAATGCCAACAGGGCACCTGTCATGCCAATCTAACGTTGCCACGTGAACACATGAAATCTGCCAAAAACATAGAGACAATGTGCATATAAAACAAGTGACACATGGCATGCCTATCTACCACATCAACGCCAACAAGGAACAATAGCAAGACACCATGTGTCCACGCTGACATCAACATGACAATCTTTGCCTTAGCCGAAGTTTGCTTTCAATCGCAGGAAGATCAACAACTCCTAGTTCATTTCCTTCTTCAGATCAACACCAATGGGCACCTCCGATAAAAGTTCTAGATCTGATCTTCGACATCCAGATCGATGGTCATTGGAATCCCAAGATCTGAAAGCCACTAATTGATTTAGAAACTGTACTTAGGGATCAAGAAGTTCTCTAAGAATGTTGTCTTGGTTTGAAGGTCTGCTGATTTCATGCCAATCAGTTTTGGTCTTCTCTGACAAGATAAAGGGCATGGTCCGGCATGAAGAGGTTCATTTGTTTTGTACCTCTTCCGAGAGTTTTCTTTGCTATAAACTTTAATGATCTTGAAGATAGAAGAAAGACAGCATGGAGGCTATGTTGTAAAAACATACTGGTTTAGTCTTGAAAGCTTGCTTTCCAGAGTTTCATCCAGTAATCTTAGTTTTTTACTTCATCCTGGTCTGGGAAAGTTTCCAAATCTTCCTCTGCATTTCAAGGCATCAAATGTAAATTTCAAAGTTCTTTGCCATAAATTTTAACAATCTTGAAGATGAGAGAGATAACATGGACTGTACTTCATTATAAGAACACACTTTGTTATTCATGAAAGCTTGCTTTCCAGAGTTTCATCCAGTTATCTCAGTTTTTAACTCCATCCTGGTCTGGGTAAGGTTTCCAAAACTTCCTCTGCATTTCAAGGTATATAATGTATCAGAAGATATTTAAATTTCAATGGCATATTCAAAAATTGTTACAAATGGAACAAAGGACGAGGAGTTCTTTTTTTGTCAGAAGTTGCGTTAAGTTGGAACTTGAAAAAGGAATACCTAAAGAACTTCTGGATATTTTGAACTCTACTTGTTGGAAGCATGTATTGGTAGGACCATCTAGTTTCAGCGTTATCAAAAGACTCATTTTTCAAAAATTCATAGAGAAATAAGAATACACTTCAGATCAAAGAGCTAATCCTAAAGGATTTGAGAAGGATAAGGGAAGGAAAAGATCATCTTGGCTTAGAAAGATTCCTGCTCAGAAATGGACAAAAAATAAGAAAGTATTGTCTTGAATACAATAAAAACTACAGTGCCTAAATAGAGGACATCGAACTGGAGTAAGAGGAGTTACCCCCTAAGATTAAAGCAAAATTTATAAATGAAGCTACAGTACCGCAGAGTATAGACAAATGCACTGTAAAAGAAGCATTTTGACCCTAAACAGGAGAGAATACGGCAAGAGAAGCAAGAAATCAACTTTCCAGCAATCAAACCTTATGAGAAAAGACATGTCCAGTTATACTCCTGAAGCTTTGGATCCCCAAAAATATTAGTCTGATGGTAATTTGGGCAATGAACGAACATTTTCAGTGAGACTCAGAGAGTAAAGCTATGCCCTAAGTACAATTCTAAAGGAAGTAGTTCCTTTCAGTAAAACCTTCCTACTATGGACATAGCAGAATTTGTATCTTTTTTTTAATTTTAGTGTAAAAAGTTAAAAACTAGCTTCTTTTAGAGAGGGAAAAAAACTACAAATATTGGCTTTTAAAAAACGAACAGCTTTTTTATATAACAGAATTTGTATCTTTTTTTTAATTTTAGTGTAAAAAGTTAAAAACTAGCTTCTTTTAGAGAGGGAAAAAAACTACAAATATTGGCTTTTAAAAAACGAACAGCTTTTTTATATAACACAGAATTTGTATCTTTTTTTTAATTTTAGTGTAAAAAGTTAAAAACTAGCTTCTTTTAGAGAGGGAAAAAAACTACAAATATTGGCTTTTAAAAAACGAACAGCTTTTTTATATAACAAAAAAGTAAAGTTTTGAATTTGAAGTTGGAAAAAGAGATAAAATGCCAACTAAATAAAAAACGATTTCAAATGAATTAAAAGATGCATGCTTAGTGGCCTATGAATTTTAATCAAAACGGTTGTCTAACGTGAAGTCAACTAAAAAAGCATTATAAAATATAATTATTGAAGCAAATGTAATTTTAGTTCCACATGGAAATATAACTAAAAGAAACAGGGAATAAGAATGCAAATGTGCAAGAATGAGAACATGCTTGCAAAATGAATTAAAAAGGAGATCATTTTTTAAAGCTTCCTATAAACTAATTGAACAAATCAGAACAACCTTGACACAAGCCACAATTAGATATTGTGTTGAACAACAGGTAGAGTATAGACTTTATTTGAGATGTTCAAAGAATGCTGAGAGCTCATTGCTATTCAGAAACCAAACAGAATGGAACATCTATACACAACCAATATAGAGTAAAAATCTAAATCCCTTTGCATTTCATGAAAATACTAGGATTTTCACACATCAAAAACATATTTCTCCACATGTCATTTTAGTTCACAGTGCACACCAGTTGTCAAGATTATTGATGAGCTTCTGCTGCTAAAAAAGCACAAAGAACCAAAATACCTGCAGCCACCCTGAACCACAACAGAAGCAATGCTACAACATGTATCAGATGGCAAGGATTGTTCACTTTCCAGCAACAATATTGCCAAAAATTAAGAACATCCAGCCAGAGAGATAAATATGCATACCTTGTTACAGTTCAGTATTCCCTTTCAGTTAAGCATATCACACAAAAAAATTCAATATGTTGATTAAATTTGGTATAATATATTTCAAGAGTACTTGTGAGCTAAGTCACTCAAAAAAACACAAAAAACGAAGTATTCCAGAGCAAAAAAACCAATCTTACATGCATGTGAACCACTGACTCTTAGCCACTGAAGCATTGGCTCACCACTTTCTTTGCATCAGTATTAGATCAAAGCCCAATATATCAAATTTTTCCCTCTGATTTCTACAAAAATTTCTGCCATTCTATTATAAACAAATTTATTTGCCAATGAGACCTCCCACGCTAGGGTTCTTTCATAATTCTACCTACAAAAAGCCTAGCCCTATCACATGCCTATAACAAATGCCTTTTATGAATATAGCTATATTGCTTATAATAAACACTACTGAACTAAATAGAATAAGCCGCCTCCTAAAAGTGCAGCCAGCCTCCTTTGATAAGATGACCATTTCCGAGTATGGATTAAATCTAGAACCTACCTTGTTTCGACATAAAAACTATATGACAATAAGACAAATAAAATAGTTATAAGAGTATGGGAAATCAACACACAGGGACCCAATTACATAATCCAACGTTCGCACAAAATAACATAATTCTATTGCAAACATTTTAATATTGTACCCAGGCAATCATGAACCTGAATAAGGTTTTAACCACAAAATTGTAAAAATAAACTAAAAGCATCATGAGGATTTCCATCTTTTTCTCCAACCACCCAAATGAGTAAACCTCGTCTAGATCAACCAACCCTTTCATCACATTAAAATGAAGGATTAGAAAGAAATCAAACTATTGCGAACCTAGACAGACTGCCATGAATAATTGAATCTATGAAATTAGTAAAAAGAGAAGCGCTACACATGACAAACCAGACAAAATGGAAGTCTCCCTCAACAGACTCCAGATGAACCCAAGAACTAAATAACAAAATATTAAAATATATGAATTCGAAAAAAATGATGCTATCTATAATAAAAGGAAAGAAAGTATAAGTCCTGTAAGAAAATCCATCTTAAAAAAGAAAGATAATACCCAGAAGGTACAGAGATTCAGCAAGTACAACAAATACTGCAACAAGCAGTATTTAAAGAGCAACAAGCAACTCCCCCCTCCAAGGAGACTGACTTTAAAAATTTAGACCTTCGCTATTACTTGGCCTGACTTGAAAAACTTTTCATTTTTATTTCAAGTTGTCCGTATGCATCTTGCTTACCTGTTTGTGTCGAAGCGTTCTTCAACTTCATCATAGTTTCAACTGGTATTTGCACTCCTCTGGTAATTGCCTCCAGAGAATACTTCAGTGCTGCTGATACTCTTCCTAGGTCTAAAAATCCATCAATTAAAATAGCAGCACAATCTGATTTTGGGAAAATGGCCTTCTGTATCATGTGTCTCCACATCATTACAGCCATCTCTGAATCATCTGCTTCAAAATACATTTTTATTGCCATAACATAATTAGCATAGAGAGGACAAAATTCATTCTTAGTCATTTCCCGAAAAATGCTTGAGGCCTCCTCCACCTTGCGGGCAGTGATAAAAGCTTCAAAAATAGTATTGTAAGTCTTTGAATCAGGAAAGGCGCCAGTAAGAGCCATCTCATCCAAGAGACTGTAAGCAGAATTTACCTGGATCGGGTTTGCATTGCAACACACGCCAATCATGGTATTATAAGTAGGCAAATCAGGGACAATACCACTTTGCCTCATGAACTCCCAAATGGTCATCAGCTGCCAAAGGCCATAAGGTTCCTTCATAGCCTTGCGCTGATAAAGGATTTGAAGTGTATTTCGGAAGAAGCCCAGATCGGGCAAACACTTCTTAGTCTTCATCACGCCCAGAAACTTCAATGCCTCATCAACTTGAAAGCCATTGACGAGAGTGCTCAAGAAGGCATTATAAGCCGATGTGTTGTTCGGCATCCATCCGAGGCGGGCGATCATTTCCCCAAAGGTACTTCTAGCGTTACTCACATTACCTTCGATCTCCCATCCCTCCAGCAGCAACGCATACGTGTCAGCATCCGGGGCGATCCTCTCCTTCACCCTATCGAAGAATTCCAGCGCCGCATTCGCCTGCTTGTACCTGCACAACGCACTAATATAACAATTTAGCCCGACGACATCCTGCCGGCATCCATACTGCTCCATCACCTCGAAGGTCATCCTCGCCTCGTCAAGCTTACCGGCCTGCACATAATTCGCAAACACAGAGGAAATGGTTTCCATGGACACGATCCCCTCGTTCTTCATTACCTTAATGCAATCCCACATCGCGTCAAACAATTTCTCTTTGCCAAGCAAATCCACGAGCAAATTCCACGCGAGGGGGCTGTGCTTTCACATTACCTTCGATCTCCCATCCCTCCAGCAGCAACGCATACGTGTCAGCATCCGGGGCGATCCTCTCCTTCACACTATCGAAGAATTCCAGCGCCGCTTTCACTTGCTTGTACCTGCACAACGCACTAATATAACAATTTAGCGCGACGACATCCTGCCGGCATCCATACTGCTCCATCACCTCAAACGTCATCCTCGCCTCGTCAACCTTACCGGCCTGCACATAATTCCCAAACACAGAGGAAAGGGTTTCCGTGGACACGATCCCCTGGTTCTTCATTATTTTAATGCAGTCCCACATCGCGTCAAATAATTTATCACTGCCAAGCAAATCTACCAGCAAATTCCACGCGAGGGGGCTGTGCTTACTGCTAAGTTTCAAGCCAGCCCAACGGAAAAACTTCATGGCCTCCATACCGGCCCCATAGGACAATTTGAGCACATCCTCCACAAATTTAATTGAAACCCCCAACCCCAACCCGTTCAATGTGTTTTCAACGCCCATCTGGGGCGGTTTCTTCAGAATGTTGCTCACAATCACTTCAATCGGCGTCGTTGGGGGATACTGTGAGGGGTCCAAACCAGGCCCTTTGAGGATTCGAGGCGGCTGAAGCGGCTGTTGCGATTGAACAGGAGGCACCACGGAAGCCCATAAGGATGGAGTAGGGTTATTGTGCAATGAAGCTTCCATTTAAGGTTTCTTGTTCTGTTCGATGGGGGTTACTTCTGCCGCTGCCTGGCCCAGCTTGGTCTCTTCAGGTTTTTTTGTTCTGTCCTCCTCTTTTCTTCTTGCCCATCTGCTGCTGCAGATAAGAGATAAACTTCAATGCAAACAGAATATTGGGGTTAAAAGGGTTTTCATACCTGCTTCAGACGAAATTTCCGTCGGGGGTTTCAAACCTCAGTCGCCCCTGCTCAGAGTTCCTTCTTTATGAGGCTTGGCCGGTGCTTCGATAGTTCACACCGATGCCTTTCAATGAAGATATTAGATGCAAATGCGTCTGTGAAAGTTTTCTTATACAGTCCACAAATGGAATTTTCAAGCCGAACGTCCGGTTAAGAGCCGATGTTAAACTAGGGTTTCACATAGCCGATGTTAAACTAGGGTTTCACGTGAACCTTGTTTTGGTGTATGGACGAGGAGCGGAGTATGACGCGGCAAGGTGACTTGTCCCAAAAGGACTACGGGAGTGTTTTGCCTTACAACAAGGTGACTTGTCCCAAAAGGACTACGGGAGTGTTTTGCCTTACAACATCGCATAGGATGCCATGGGTTGAATTTGTATCAATGATGTGTGGGTATTTTGCTGGGTTGAATTTTTATCAATGATGTGTGGGTATTTTTCTAAATGCATTATAATTGAGTCAAGGATTCATATAGTTATTTTGAGTTTGATGTTTGTACATAGTGACAACTTCCTATACAGTTTTATGTATTGAATTTTTACTATATTATATTAATATGGTTATCTTATCAATTGTTTGGGTATGACACTTTGGTCAAGGATCCATTTCAACAAGGAATTGGTTTTGAATTCAATGTTTGTGCATTGCTATAACTTCATGTATAGTGTTATGGGTTGAATTTCTAGCAATTATGCGGTACTCTATTGAATAACTTGATATGGCACTTTTGTTAAGGCATATATCAATGATGAGTTGATTTTGAGTTCGATGCTCGTACATAACTACAACTCCACATACAATGCCATGGCTTTAATATCTACTAATGATGTGGATACCTCATGGAATGCCCCATGTTTCTCATTAGTTAAGGGCCAATATCAATGTTTAGTTGGTTTTGAGTTCGATGTTTGTGCATCGCCACAACTCCATATACAATGCAAAGAGTTGAATTTCTACCAATAATGTGAGTACCTTGTCAAATACTTCGATTTGAAATTTTGTTTAAGGACCCATATGCACAAGGAGTTGGTCTTATCCTCCAATGCACATGCATTGCCACAACTCCACGTACATCTCCATGGATTGAATTTGTACCTCTCCAATCTAAGAATTTGGTTAAGGACCCATATCCACAAAGAGTTGGCCTTGAGTTCGATAACTCACAAACTCTGTGCATTGCGACAACTCCACTTACAACTCCATGGGTTGAATTTCTACCAAAGACATGGGTACCTTTGTTGAATGCCTTTGTCTAGTTATTTAATTAAGGACCCATGTCCACAAGAGTTAGTGTTGAGTTATTGCTAACTATTGTTATTCTATGCATGATTTGAACCCAGGGGTGATTAGTTTCTAATAATTGTTTGATCTTGTCACTTCTTCAAAGGGTCAGCTATAGATCGTTTTACTTGAGCAATTTGCAATTAAAGGTATAGTTGAAGTATTTATAGACTTGAACCCAAAGTGAATAAAAAACCTCCTTAGTTTCCTTATGTGTTATATGTCATGCTTGCATTTAATATTCTATGTGCGGAAATTTCATGGAAAAGCAACATAAGAATATAATACACATAATGGGTATGACACTTCCCTTGATAATGGAGTTCACCTGATGTGGGCTACGTCTCCAGGTCGTGCTCCAAAGCTTGACCACTTTATTCTCCTCGTTGTAATGATGTCTCTCATTTACAAGTTGTAAGGCCAAAGTCCCCTTTTCGGTGACGGCAACAAGAGATCGGAATGTGATCAGGAATGTATACAAGCTTCACAAGTTCTCATGCTCATGAGGC
>CBVK0100393875.1:0-16795 GCA_900067695.1 Picea abies | reverse complement strand
TTTTTTTTTTTTTTTTGTCTTTTTCATGTTATAGAAGCTTGAAAAAGAATAAAATAATTCTTATTGTATAGTGGAGGAAACAAGTGTCACAAGAAATAAAACTAGTTCCAGAGCGCAAGGAACATAACTATGCTCAATGCAAGGAAATCATGTGCAGGATAAGGACACTCAGGGAAATGTCTCCTCCGGGGATAAGGTGTCGAGTCGCAAAGGAATAAATTGCATGGCTGGGAATTGATAGGAATGCATAGGAAATTTGTTCAACAACATGTTGAAGCTGACATTATGCCTAAAAGCACAATAAGTCAATATGTAGATGCAAATACATCTCAACTTTGGGAAGTAAAATTCCCATAATGGTATTTTTCATAAGTTTAGTCTCCAGGGCCCAAAAAAGAATAAAATCATAGCAAGAAGAACTCTTCTAGTCACAGCAGGTCCAGAGTATTCCATTTTCATATATAGTCCAATTGGTCTGGAAAAGGGTTAAACTTATATAGAAAGGACACCTCTTCAAAACCTTTTTAACGAGTATGACAGAGACAAGATCACTCAGGTATATTTTCAATTTTAAGGAGTCTGAAAAGAGCTTAACTATGGACTCCCTGTAGTATTCCAAATATAAAATAGTATGCATAAAATAAATATGTTAGCATAGAAATGGCAGAGCAACAATTATATAACCAGAACAATACCAAAATAATACCAGAATAACACCAGAAAGAGCACCTTGATTAATTATTATCAATGTTCACTTGCCTCTTCGAGTGGGTAACCTCCAACATTGTAGAGCTCTATTACAATAATCTCAAAGACAATATTTATCATACCCTCTACTCCTATTTATACTAAATATATCTATCCAAAAGAACAATCTAGATGAATATCCTTCTAGAAGTGGAAGCTTCTATTAGGTCTTCTTACATTTGACGTATTCTTCCTTATTGCTAGGCCTTATTAATATTGTCCTTTATTAAATGGAATTATATTATTATACTTACGTGAGGGGTTAGGGAGGTTAGGTCCCTAACATGCCTTCCTCCTTGAAGAAAAACCTTGTAATCAAGGCTTAAGATGAGGAAATTGTTTTAGAATGGTGGCCAACACCTAGGTGGAATCTTCTGGAGTTGTGTCTTTCCATAGGACTAACAATTCCTTGATGGTGCACTGATAGAGACAATGCTCTCACTGGGGCAAGATGGCTTGTGGCTGCAACCAGATGGAATCTTCTTCATCCAACTCAGAGATACTAGTTTTAGTTTGGAACTTAGTTCCAATCACCTTCTTTAAGTAGGAAACATGAAAAACAGGATGGAGCTTTAACTGACTGGGTAGAGCTAAATGATAGGCCGCTGATCCCACATGCTTGAGCATTGTATAAGGACCATAAAATTTGGGTGTAATTTTATGATAGTGTTCAACTTTGAGTGAAGTCTTCTTATAAGGTTGTAGTCAAAGAAATACCTAGTCCCCTTCATCAAATTGTCGTTTGGAATGACCTTGATCTGCTTGGTTCTTCATGGGATTATGAGCCATGACCAAATTGTCTTTGAGGGAATGAAGAATAGCCTCATGGACTATAATATTTTTTTCAACCTCCTGAACCTTCGAGACCCATGGACTATATGAGAGAATCGATGGGAGCTTTTGTCCATAGGTTGCTTCAAAAAGAGTCATGCGAGTAGTTGTATGGTAAGATGTGTTGTACCACCATTTAGCTAGGGGTAACCATTGAGCCCACCAATTTTTACTCTCATATGAAAAATAACTCAAATATGTTTCCAAACACTTGTTCACAACTTCAATCTAGCCATCCGTTTGGGGGTGATAGGCAGTGTTGAGATGCAATTGGGTGCCCTGTAGCTTGAATAATTATTACCAAAAATTGTTGGTGAAAGTGGGACCTCTATCAGAGACAATAGAATTAGGCATGCCAAGAATCTTGAAGATATTATCCATGACTATTTGAGCCACTATGGAGGCGATGAATCGGTATTGAAGAGTGTTGGGATAGGTGCAGACCCAGGGTTCAGCTCCAAGAGCGCACCAACAAGCCCTAACTACTGGCCCTTTCGACAAAACCTGTGAGGTAGATGTAGTCTCACTCGAAGTAGCTATAGGGGGTTGCAGGACACAGGTGTCTACAACCAGAGGAAATGCAAAATGGATTCAAAGAAACTACATAGTGACCTAGTATTCTTTATCTTCCTTAGGCCTATTGTGCAAGTTATATCTTAGATCTAACATAATATCACAATAGCAGTATATCAAATGACAAATATCCCAACATCAATCACACATAACACAAAATATACATGGTTCACCCTCTCCCTAGGGCTACGCCCACAGAACTGTGTTTCTTGATATATTATGTGAAAACATACAGTTCTATATGCACTCTTAGCTTGCAGATCTCTCTCTTCCTCTCTCTCCCCCCTCCCTACACACCCAACTACAGGGTTGATCTTCGCACCCAGCTGAAGATCTTACAATATAGAAGGCCCTCACACCAACACTTCTCTCTCGCACAGTAGTAATCACTCGATCTCATAGTCACAATGAAATCTCAACCAACTTTAGCACCAATCCATCCCAGGTCCTTTGGACCTTTAATTATACATTACAATATCTCTCGAACATCCTTAGGTTGAAACCTAAGTGTCAAAACCCTAGATACCAAAACCCTAGGTGTTTAAAAACCCTAGGTCAACTTGACCCACGTTTTCATGGCTTCACCAGCCTATCTTTCCTTCCTTATCGCGTGGTTCTCCAAAGCATCTAACGGTGGATTTTTCTGCTTGCTACGTTGTCCACGATCTGTCTTCTTTTATGATCTATCCATTCTCAATCTCCTCATCCAACGGCTTGATTTCTCTTACTTCGCACCATCTTTTCTTCTCTTCTGCTCACTTCAACCCAGTATCAGTTATTGTGTCTTCCACGCAGTTTGCATTCCGTCTTTTCTGCCTTAATCTTCACTTACTTCCATACCCAAGGGCCAGCAGGCCCCCAACACTCACCTGTGACTTGTCCTGAGGCACTTCAAATCTGATCCTTCTGATTTTCTTCATCTTCAAGCTCCATGGAGCAGCCTATGTTTTTTTCTCTTTCTGCACCACTGTGTACAGACTGTCTTTTCTATGTCTAGTACCCAGTTTCAACTGCACCTGGTACCTAGACCCTTTTCCATATGTTGTTAGTGAGAGCTGTGAGGCAGTTGGTTGTCATAATACAATTTCAACTGGCTCTCGTTCACCAAACTTTTCTTCCATTCTTCAGTCAAATTTTTCAACTGCACAACTCCTCCTTCTGTAACATAGACAACTTCATATGGCCCAAGCCAATGTGTTCTAAACTTTCTTGGATGATTCATGAACTTACTGTCATATACCAAAACCAAATCACCTTGCTTAAATGACTTCTTCTTAATGTGTCTATCATGGTAGGCATTTTCTCTTTCCTTCTGTACCTACTGGTGATATCCGACAATAAATATGTCTTCTTCTAGTTCAACCAATTGCGCAAGCCTCTCTTGAACAGCACTAGTGTCATCCTTATTTGTAAAGGCGATGATTCTTAAGCTTGGGACCAAATATTCCATCGGGACAACTGCTTCAAGATCGTAAACCAACTTAAAGGGAGTATGCATGGTCAGCTTCTTGCAAGTGGTTCTATAGGCCCATATTACTGTTGGTACTCTTAAATCCCAGTCATCCATGTTCACATTGCAAATCTTCATCAATGTTGTCTCCAAAATCTTGTTGAATGCTTCAACTGTCTCATTTTCTTGTGGATGGTAGGGTGTGCTCTTTTGATGATGGAGTGAAAATTCCTAATTCAAGGCTTCAATGGTCTTATTGATGAAATGTGTTCCTTGATTGCTCATAAGGATCTTCAGGCATCCAAACCTGGTTATCGTGTCATCAAATATGAAGCATGTAGTTGTAGTTGCACTGCAGTCCTTAACTACTCTTGCTTCGGCCCATATGGTCAAGTACTCTATCGCAATGATTATGTATCTGGCTCCTATGTGCTTTCATGGTGGGTTTATAGACCCCACGAAATCAATGGCCCATTTCTCAAATTCTTGTAGTGTCAGTTGCGGTGCTAAAGGCATTTCATCTCTTCTAGACGGTTTCCCAATTCTTTGAGATACATCACAGGCTCTATAATAGTCCTTAGAATTTTTGTGTAAGGTAGACCACCAAAGGCCAGCTCTAAGAACCTTTTCTGTTGTTTCTTTCCCTGCATAGTGTCCTCCTATGATGCCTTCATGAGATTTTGTGAGGATCAATGATTGCTCTGTCTCCATAACATGCCTCCTCAATATCTCGTCAGGTCCCATCTTGTATAGTTGTTTAGCTATAAGTGAAAATTCTACAGCACGCACTACTAGTTGTTTCTTCTGGGTGATTGTATATTCATTCAGTCCCATTCCTGTTGACAGGAACTGGACTATCTCCGTGAAGTGATCATCAATCTTTCTAATGGCCAGCAACTATGCATCTGGCAGTGTATCCTCAAAATTAGTAGGCTCTTCTCCATGTTCTAACCTCGAGAAGTGGTCAGGACATTTGTTCATTCTTCCTGGCTTAACCACAATCTCAAAATCATATTCTTGAAATAGTAGAAGCCATCTACATATTCTCCCCCCCAACACTAGCTTGTTGACTAGGTATTTCAGCATGGATTGATCAGTAAACATTTTAAAGTGTCCTCCCAACAAGTAGTGGTGAAACTTCTGTAGCACATACACCATGGCTAACCCTTCTCTCTCAGTGGTGGTGTAATTAATTTCAGCTGTTGATAGCTTCCTGCTAAAAAAGGCTAATGGGTGGTCAATGTCTCCAGCTCCCAGTTGTGCTAACACAACTCATAATGCAATAGAAGATGCATCAACATGCACGTGAAATTCCTTGCTCCAATTTGGGAAAACCAGAATAGCCGCAGTAACCATTTTTTGTTTCAGTGTGTCAAAGCTTTGTTGGCATTCTTTTGTCTAATTAAACTGACAGTCTTTCTTCAAAATATTCTCCATGGGTGTTGTGATATGTGCATAGCATTTAATAAAATTCATGTAGTATCCAGTGTGTCCCAGTGCAGTGTGCAACTGTTTGACTGAAGTAGGAGGGGGCAGATAAACTATAATAGCAATCTTATATGGGCCTACCAGCAATCCCTGTTTACACACAATATGAACTAACAACACTCCAAATGGTGAGAAGAATATGCACTTCTTCAGGTTCAAGGCAATCTAACATTATTTGCACTTATCCAACATTATTCTTAAACATTCAATATGATTTTGTAATAAGATAAAAATAGTCCAATCACCAAAATATGCTTCCAAGAATTTATGTAAAAACTCCTTAAACGCTTCGACCACCACCCTGGAAAAGATGGCCGGGGAATTCTTCAATCCAAACGGCATCATTGTATACTGGTAGGATCCCCATTTTATTGAAAAAGTGTTCTTATGTTGATATTCCTTGGCAATCCATATTTGATGGTATCCTGAAAATCCATCTGTAAAAGAATATACCTCTTGTCCTCATACATTATCTAACACTTCGTCAATGAATGGCGTAGGGAATGGGTCATGCAAACAGACATCGTTAAGCTTCCTGAGATATACATAGATCCTGATCTCTCCTATCTTCTTGTCTTGCACCACCATAGGGGTAATCCACTCTGACTCTTCAACAGGTTCTATGATTCCTGCTTCCATCATTTTGTCAAGTTCAATCTTCACTTTCTCCTTATATTTAGGGTTCAATCTGTAGGGTCTCTGTTTAACTGGCCTTGCATCTAGTTTCAAAGGGATCCTCATCTCTCCCATGGGCCCTTCAATGCCCTTCATATCAGTGAACTTGGTTGGAAACAAGTCCTAATATTCATGCAGTAACTCTGTGATCTTGTCAATAGTGGCAACATCCCAATAATCTCCAACATTTGCAAGCTTCAGTGTTTGATCTATTCCAATATTGAATTTTTTTATTTTAATTGGTTGTCCAATGAAAGGCAACTCAATTCTTGGTCCTTCTATGTCTCTTTGTCCTTCTTTTTCGGCGATGTTCACCTTCCTAGGATCATTGTCTTCATCAGCATTGATATTGTAACAGCCTTGCAATTTCTAGAGAGGCACAGTCCATTTGTCCTCTTCTTGTTCCAAAGGGAGGATAGGTTCCTCTTCAAATACTTTTTGTCTTACGATATGTAATGCTTGATCCACTGTAGGATATTGGCTTTCAAATAAAAAGGTAGTTACAAAGTTATGAGTCATACCTTCCCAATCTACAGTGACGAGGCACGGTTCTGCTTGTAGGTACCAATTGATAGGCGATTTTTCCAGTGTGTTGATGAATTTGTGCACCCACTACTCTTGAGGAATGTTTCTCCAGTCTTCCTCACAATGTCGCACATGGTCCTTCAGACAACTTTGACCTATGTACCTAACTTCACAGCCTTCCAGTTGCTCTGAAAACCGTGATGTCATCAAAGTGCGACATTGTACCCATTCTGTAATGTTGTTTTTGTGTGTCCCCCACCATCTTTTTGGGGTTTCTTTCAAGGCCTCATCCATTTCCAACAATATTTGTTGCATTGGTACAATTTCTTCAAATTCCAACAAGAATGCTTCTAAGTGATTCAGACCATCAAAGGTAGGCAAGTTACTTACTGTTGTGTTGATCCAACGAACTTATCGGGTTAATCTAGCACATATCCTTGTATATACTTCATACATTTTGTTCTACCAGTTCTCTAATGCTTCTTCTAAATATGATGAACATGCGTTGTCACTTCGCCAACTTAGGTTCCCATCCGTAGTAGGATTAATGTAATCATGTTGTTTGGCTGTTAATTTGTATATGTTTTCTAGTTCATATGCACAATATTCTTCTCTGATGGGTTCGTTGTATCTATGACCTTCGTCAGGATCCAAAGGTGAAACGACCCTAAGGCCATCTCTTTCAAACGTCATTCTTCTTTTATTTAAATCAACCACATTGGAATTATTGAAATCCCAATCAATTCCCAACCGCGCAAGGTAAGGACAACTATCATCAACTATCTCAATCACCTCAAAGTCTGCAAATGTCCTTACTCCGTCGATGTCCATAGGGACATGTTCCAATATTCCAAAGGGGATCACAGCTTGTTGATTAGCCATCCTAAGCCTG
This sequence comes from Picea abies, assembly GCA_900067695.1. Lineage (NCBI taxonomy): Eukaryota > Viridiplantae > Streptophyta > Pinopsida > Pinales > Pinaceae > Picea > Picea abies. The sequence goes on along the minus strand of CBVK0100393875.1, from coordinate 9,614 downwards.
ATAGGGGAGTATATCAACTTAGGTTTTCCCATCAGTGCCCAGGTCTGCTTCATCATGAAATTGACCTCCGACCCTAAGTCGAGGACTACATAGTCTATATCATACTCTCCAATTTGAGCATTCAGGTGTAGTTACTTATTTGTCCTTCTCTTTTTAGAGACTTGGTATACTTCCCTATTCAGCAAGGGATCTATCTTTCCTAACTCGTACTGTCTAATTAAATTTTCTAGCTCTTGTACATCACTTTCATCCTGAATCAACTTAATACAAGTATGTAAGAATTCCATCAGCTTGCGTACCTCTTTTCCTTCTCCTGGAAGAGCAGACTAGTCTGATGCTAGATTCATTCCACATTCTCTTACTTCTGGTTGTGTCTTTGATGAAGAACCTTGGTCTCTCCCGAATTCTTTTATTGCCTCCTCAAATATTTATTTTTCTTTCTTTGCATCAAAAACTTGTGTCTTCTCTGCAACTTTCCTCACTCCTAATTCTTCTGTAGTATTTCATTGGGTCACTCTGTCTTCTCCTATAACAACACCTCCTCTAGTGATAACAACGAATCTAGGTTCCTCTCCATGAGGCTCAGCGTATATCAGTTTCACTTGCGGGTTTTGCTGAGGTCCTCATCTCTCCTGAAGTTTGGCTAGCAGCATAGGACAATCTTCGATAATGTGTTCAAATGAGTTGCAGTAGTTGCAAGTGGTACAAGGTTTTTGACAGTCCCTTGCTAAGTGTCTTGGCTATGTTCAGTTATAACATATGATATGTCCTCGACCTCGACACATACCTCCTCTGAATTCACCAGCTTGATTTCTCTTACTTCACACCGTCTTTTCTTCTCTTTTGCTCACTTCGACCCAGTATTAGTTACTGTGTCTTCCGTGCAGTTCACATTCTGTCTTTTATACCTTAATATTCACTTATTTCCATACCCAAGGGCCAAAAAAGAGTACATAAATGAGCATATTTGGAGAGATGTTCTACAACCACCATGATGACTGACTTATTTCCTGATTTAGGTAAGCCCACAATGAAATCCATAGAAATATCTTGCTAAGTAGAAAGGGGAATCAAAAGAGTTTTGAGTGTGCTCAGAGATTTGAGAGTTTCTCCCTTGTTGCATAGATAGACCTCACATTCAGCCACAAAGGTGCATACATCATGTTTCATACCATCCCAGAAAAAGGAACATTTGACCCTTTTATAGGTTTTGGTAAATCCTAAATTCTCGGTTGTGCGTGAGGCATGAAGTTCATAAAACACTGTTTATTTAAGTTGTGATTGCTTGCATAAATAAAAACGACCTTTCTAGTGAATATCTTCATTGTGCCAAGAGTTCCCTGGAGAAACTGATGAATTTTGTTGCAATTGGTGGAGCATGCTAGAAATTTTGGGGTCTTGTAGCCATTCCTAAAGAACATCTTGGAGCCAATATGGTACAATGAAGGAGAGGGAGAAAAGGGACCTGTCTTATTCATATTTATGGGAAAGAGCATCAACCACTACATTTTCCTTTACCTTATTGTAAATTATCTCATAATCATAGCCAAATAGCTTGGTCACCCATTTTTGTTGTGTCAGTGATGAAATTTGTTGTTCCAAGAAACACTTGAGAATATGATGATCAGTTTTGATTTGGAAGTGCTAACCCAATAAATAAGGATGTCAGAGATCCACATCATGCATAATATCTAACATTTCCTTTTCATAAATGGATTGGCCCAATTTTTGCTCTGAAAGATGCTTTCTAGTGAAGGCCAAAGGCCTGCCATCTTGCATGAGGATAGCCCCAATTCCTTTCCCGGAAGCAACATTCCAATACAAATGTCTTGTTGAATTCTAGAAGTGCTAGGAAAACGGTCGAGCACATAACATCTTTCAAGGCTTGGAAGGCATGATCCACCGCTAAAGTCCAAGTGAAAGCATTCTTTTAAGTAGAGAAGTGAGAGGAGCTGCAATTTTTCTATAATTATGAACAAACTTCCTATAATAGATCGTTAAACCCAGAAAATCATGCAAGCTATTAATATTTTTAGGGCAAGGCCAATCCTGCATAGATTCAATTTTCTTAGGATCCACTCGGACACCATCCTTTATGACAATATGACCCAGGTATTCCACTTATGAGGCACCAAAGAAACATTTATATCATTTGAGGAAAAGTTGGTTCTTAGATAGTAGATGGAGAACTTGATTCACATGGGAGAGATAGGATGGCCAAGTTTTACTATAGATAAGAATATCATCAAAGAAAACTAAGACAAAATGACGAAGAAAAGGATGAAATACATGATTCATAGGACTTTGGAAAGTGGAAGGAGAATTACACAATCTAAAGGGCATTACAAAGAATCCATAATGACCCTCATGAGTTGAAATGCAGTCTTGGGAATGTCTTCTTCTTTCATATGTATCTAGTGGTAGAAAGAACGTAGATCCAGTTTGGTAAAGTATTGAGCACCACTCAATTCATCCAAGAGGTCATAAATGACATGAATGGGGAATGTTTCTTTGATTGTGAGTTTGTTGAGGGCATGGAAATCAGGACACATGTGCCAAGTATCTTATTTATTAAGTACCATGACCACAGGGGGAGAATGGGGCTAGTATTGGGATGGATAACACCTGCTTCTAGCAATTCATGAACAATTTTATCAATTTCATTATTTTGGGAAAAGGGATGAAGATAAGGTTGAACATTGGGAGGAAGAATACCTGGAATGAGAGGGATGGAATGATCATGGACTCCATGGGAAGGGGGAAGTTCTTTGGGAGTGGTAAAAACAACTTGGTGGCGGGAGAGGATAAATTAGAGGTCGGGATGCACAAAAGGTGTCTCAACAACATGAATGGAGTGGAGTTGGGTTATAATTCCCGAATGACCTTTTTTTAGGATCTTTTCCATGTGATGGGAATTGATGATTTCAGGGGATCCCATTGTGATTCCTTGGAACTTATATTGTTGTCCCTCATGTTGGAATTGCATGGTTAAGTCCTTAAAATACATGAGAATGGGGCCTAGAGTGTGTAACCATTTGGCACCAAGAACAATGTCACTACCACCCATGTCTATAGAAAACATATGGGATTTTAGGTGATATTGATCAATTTGGAGTTGCACATTTTCACATCGTCCCCCACATTTCATGAAACTGACATTGGCAATAATGATTTGCAAATTATTGATGACATAGATATAACAATTGAATTCTTTGTAAATGTGATGATGAATAAAATTTTGGGTGCTACCACTATCCACAAGGATGATGACTTTCCTATTTTTTATGTAACAAATTAATTTGAGAGTCCGAGGAGTAGAGAATCCAGTGAGGGAATTAAGTGAAATCGTTGGGTCAACGTTTGGTGGATCAGAGGGTGGGGTCAAATCAGATTGTGGTGGTAGTTCTTCCACAGGCGGAAAAACAACATATTCTTCAAAAATACCCTCAGTCACAACCATATCTTATGTTCCTTACACTTGTTCCCGAGAAAATATTTTTCATTACAATTATAACAAAGACCCTTGAGTTGACGTTCAGCCATTTTAGAACTAGTTAATTTCTGGATATTGAGGGGATTTGAAGGAGGGGCATAATTGGTGGTTTTAGGGTGAGGAGGAAAGGAGGGTTTGTGGATCTTGGAGGATACAATATGTTTTTCTTCCTTGGCTCGTTGAGTAGCTTCCAACCAAGTCTGGGGGTGTTCCATGAGAAAATGGGCACGAATTCCATATTTGAGGCCACTGATAAATCATTCCATAAATAAATCATTTGACATGCCCTCTATTATGAAATCCAAGTGCTCAAATGTGGGAATAAAGTCTTCCACTATCCCTGACTGCTTTAACTTGGTCAAACGACCTAAATGGTGGGTGTCAGAGTCGAAGTGGTCATAAATTTTGGCCACAAACTGTGTCTAAGAAACATACCCTTAGCGTGCCTTTTTTCTCCATTGACACCATTTCCATCGTTATGGATCTAGATGTAGCACACCATAATGAAGTTTGGTTAAATAATCAATAATGCCATGCAAAGAAAAATAATTTTCCATTTGGGTGACCCATCCTGTGGGATCTGATCCATCAAATTTGTTCACCTCAATTTTGGGAGGGCGGAGATCTCGTGAAAAGTGGGTAGTATGAGGAGCTTGGTAATGGGAAGAGTCATGTTCATCCTAATAAGATGGTTGTTCAAAAGAGGAAGGGTTCTGGGAATGACCCATGAAGTGTTCAAAGGTGGATTTGAGGTCTTTGAGGTCCTTGATGTAGGAACATTGGTCCTAGAGGACATGAATAGCCGAATTGATTGAGATAAGGTTTTCATTGATATTCTTGATGTCTTCCCTATTCTAGTGGGTTTCAATAATCAAGGTATTGAGTTCTTCAGCTCGTGTGGTGGCCATTTGGAAAAATCGGCAGGAAAATGGTATAGGGGAAACACCACGGGTTTGAAGGGGTGGGTGGGACCACTGAGAATAAGGGTTTCAAATGATAGGTACCACTACGATCAAGGGATAAAATGGGGATCCAATTGGATAGGGGCCAAATAACGGTGTTGGAGAAGGGTCGGGTTTACAAAAAAATGTGTTAAAAATGATAGGTATCACTGGATATGGGGAAAAGAGAGGAACTAGTGGGATAGGTCCCAAATAAGTGTGTTAGCAGGACCACTATACTATTTTTGTTTTTAATCTTGTGGATTTATACTCCAGCCTGAATAATACTACAGTGACAAAATTCCCAAATTTTGAACAGGAAGAAATGTGTAGTAATTTCACAACCAGAATGTAGAAGGAAGATTTGCACGACAATAGATCTTGTATGTCTAGTTTTTTTTCTACCCCAGGGGTAGGATATTCAAGGTTTCTATACACCAGGGTTTTCCCTATGCTATAGCTCTCTGATATGCGTGCAGGGTCCAACAATAGTACATGTCCCAATATCTCAAGGCACCAACTAAGGAGGCTAGACTGTGTCGTTAGCCATACTACCTCACTACCCAGGTACTAGAGAGTATCTTATCGAGTGTTGTTATCGGTGGCACTATAGCAGTCTGGCAACTGATCACTTTATCTATGGAGGGTTTTAGGATATATAGGTTGATCTATATACATGTGTTGTCTGATGTGATACCACTTGAAGGGGTACCAACATGGGTTACAAGGGTGACCAACAGATGTGCGCTTAAAAACCACTTGTAGTTCTTGCGTGTATGCTTCCCTGACGACAAATTTATGTGTTGAACGATAGATCTCTGTAGCTTTAAAACGTCAGAATACATCTCTACCCTGAAAAAAATTAACCTACAATTTTTTTTTGAGGAAGGTGATCTGATACCACTTGTAGTATTCCAGATATTAAATAGTATGCATAACATAAATATTTTAGCATAGAAATGGTAGAGCAACAATGATATAACTAGAAAATTACCAGAATGATACCAGAATAACACCAGAAAGAGAACCTTGATTAATGATAACAATGTTCACTTGCCTCTTCGAGGGGGAAACCTCCAGCAGAGCACAACTCTATTACAATAATCTCCAAGATAATATTTCTCATACCCTCTACTCCTATTTATACTAAATCTATTTATCCAAAAGAACAATCTAGAGGAAGATCCTTCTAGAAACAGAAGCTTCTATTAGGTCTTCTTACATTTGACTTATTCTTCCTTATTGCTAGGCCTTATTAATAGTGGCCTTTATTACATGAAATTATATTATTCTACCAACGTGAGGGGTTAGGGAGGTTAGGTCCCTAACACTCCCTCATCCTTTTTCATAAATTTAGTCCCCTGATCCCTAAAACGTATAAACATAACTTAGGAAAACTCTTCTAGCCCATAGACTAGAGTATTCATTTTTCATAAGTAGTCTTGTCTAGACCGAAAAAGGGGTAAAATTGCATTGCACAAATGTTCCTTCAGATCCATTTAATGAGTGTACAAGGAACAACTTCACTCGACAATATTTTCAATTTGAAGGAGTCTGAAAAGAACTTAACCATGGACTCCATAATTTTGTTAAGGAGAAGCATGTAAGATAGGGGTCCCACGGGAAAATGCTAGAATGAGAAAGAGTAAGAAGTATGAAGTTCAAATGCAAACTTAATGTGGGACTAAATAGGACCCCCAAGCCTAGACACAAAATTGCAGCATGAGCACCAGAATGCAAAAGGATTCTATACTATAGTGCCCATGGAAGGTAGGCTTTACCATCAATCAAACGATGTTTTAAGAAGAGAGAAAGGTTTCATCATTTATTGATGGGGTTGACCATAAGTTTAGATGACAATGGTAACTGAGAATGCAACAATTTTAGTGAAATTCACCCTGACCTAAATGCTAGTTATAAACACATTACTTTCCTAGAGTCTTGTACAAGACTCGACCAATCGATGATAAAAGTACCAGAGAAAAAGTCTTAATACCTGCAACAACCACGATAATGCTACAAAATTTGATCATTAGTTGAAAATTTGGAGAAATTAAAGAATTCACCCAAATAATTACCAAAGTGACCAAAACCCTTGGAGAGAAAAAATGTGAAAACGCGAAGCTTGGAGCAACTCCACCACTTTCCACCCACAACAAGTAAGTATTCCATCCTTGTCTTGCATTTTAATTCTTCATTTTGTCACTTTGTCTAAACTTAAACTTAAATTCACTTTTAAAAACTCAAACCTGTGCATCTGAGGGATGCCTTAAGGCACCCCCCAGATGTTCGCAGATGGTGGAAACACCAGTCGCCGATATCCATGACTATTCTAAATAAAAAGCATGGATGTGCAGAAATGAAGTTGAAAAATAAAAAACTAACTCAAAATGTTTTTGGAAAATGATAGGATGTCAATTCTCTGAAGAGAACGTGAACATGAGGAGGTGGGTTGAGTGGTGTTTGATAACGATGAGACCAATAAAGGTCTGCATGCTTGTGGTATGTACAAAGTTTTCCAAGTTGGAAGCATGAGAGCACAAAGGATATTACTAAATCTACTAATTGACTATTGGAACCCAGATGTTGAGGCATTCATGCTCATCAGATAGTCTTTGATCATTATGGTCAAATACATTTACTTCATTACGATCTTATCAAGGAGATGGGAAGTACCAAAATTTGAATATTGAGGGGGATGTCGAAGTATCAATGATTTTATCAACGAGTATTGCATTGACGACACCAAGAAGAGTGGCTATGAAGTTCCAATCAAACAAATAACCAACTTGAGCCTCTGAGTCATTATGTACACCTTGGTTCGGATCATGGGATCCAACTCTTTACACTTGGCATCAGGGGAACAAATGTATTATGGGATTGAATTCCTACACCCTACTATGTATGATTGGAGTGCCACTATGTTGAATAATATGAAAGAATAATTAAAAGACTGCAAGCTTAGGAAGACAAAGAACTTCTTCTTTGGAAGTGTCCTGTGTACTTTCTTATTTGAGCAGGTGCCCATGATGAGCCCGTGAACACAGATACGAGGACACCTATGATCATGACCAGCCATGGTCTATTCGACTGAGCTCATAGCTCACTTAGGAGGTGGAAAAATGTCCAACCCCTTTGATGTTGACTTCTTTGGTTGGTGGGAGCAACAAACTCCCTTCATCGAGGACTACCCATATGCAGGTATCTACTTCAGCAATGATCTAGATGTCATCATCCCTGCCAAAGATGAGCTTCAAGAAATAGGTAACCTTTAATTTTTTTTGTTATTTAATTTTTATTTATTTTAAATAAAATAATTTATATCTTTTTGTGAGATCCAAAATATTGACAAGTACCTTTCTTCTATGCATACAAACCACCTGTGAGACCAAAAAATGTCTCACGACATAGTCATCGAGGCAAAGAGGAGGTCGGACTGAGTAATGACACAACAAGGAATTTTCATAGTGTGGGCTGGAATTTTGAGGCCCTCATGCACAATGTGCCCATGGCAACCATTGACGACCTCCCCGTCAGCATGCAATGACATGTCCTAGGAGTACCCAGGCCATGGGTCCAATTATTCCAACGTTTGGAAAATTCCATAGTTTGTTATGATAGGGTGCATTGACCTATGATCTAGACATATTATGTTCTTATAGCATAATTTTGTAATTGTATACCATTATATTACTTTCAGGGGCTAGGAGGCCTTGTACTTTGTACTCGATGGATATCATTTTGATATATATATTATTTTTTGTGTGTTATATAAATTTTGTGTTTTACTTTACAAAAGTATACATTTACATGTGTCTGTGTGTTCTTTACTTTACTGATGATATACATGCCAATATAACACATAATTAGCATAAGCATCAACAAACTCATTAGCTCTCCTAGGAACATGCTCATAAGTATTGAACTCAAAAGAACATTCCAGAAGATGTACCTTAAGGAAAAACCATAATAACATCAGATCTCAAACTCGATATACATTGTTTAACTGTAAAACTACCAATTTCATATCAGTGAACACTTGAAGGTGATAAATACCATACGACAATGCATCTCACAAAATCTCAATAACAACAATATATTCAGCAACATTGTTGGTAGTTTCCCCAAGATACGCACCTCCAATGAACACTAACTTCCTAGAAGGAAAATAAATCACCCAAACAACAGATGTGAGGTGTCGTGTATGGTGATTGTATCCATCAGTGAATCTGAAGTAAATCAACGAATCCTCGGGCATTTGCAACACAACAAAAGAACATCAATTACTAATGCAACAAAATGACCAAAAATGTAAACAAATTTATGTACAATAGAAACAATAAAATACAAGAGCACTAATACTCAAACCCTCAAGCCTAAGCATAATAATTCTTCAAGTAGAGCCCATTTCTGGGCTCTGACAGCACATTGCCTTCAAAATCTACGAGCTCATAAGATCCTTTATCTAAAACCCGTTACACAATGTAAGGACCAAACCACATGGGGTTAAACTTTCCTTCCCCCAAGGCATCCTTGTCCTGGTCGTAGACCAACACAAGATATCCCTCAGAGAACACCCTGAGACAGATAGACTTATCATATTGGAACTTCACTCATTTATTATGAGCTTCATTCACCAAAGCTTCATCTCGGCGTTTCTCATCGAGATGTTCAAGATAAATTAGGTGTTCTTCGAGATGAGTCATGTTCGAAAGGAGCTTGACTACTATCTTGAGTGAAGGAACTTCGCATTCAATAAGAAAAATTTCTTCCACTCCATGAATGAGTTAGAACGATGTGAATCCAGTGGCAGTTTTGACTGAGGTTCGGTAACCCACAAGGTTGGGTAAAGAAACAAGTGTCAGTTTGTTCAAGTTGAATTAATTGTTCTTATTAGTATTGTTTTTAATGACTTATTGATGGCTTCAAATTGACCGTTATCCTAGGGATAGTACTGTTCTAGGATAAATCCGTAAATGCGGACACAAACCGATCTCCACAGATCCACCTGGATCTGGAACAAACCGTGACAGAATACTACTCTTTTCCTAGATCTAAAGTATTGAATGGACAAGAGAAGAAGGATGAAGTACTTACTTTATGAAAGCTCTCCTTATCTCTGTTGGTCCTCGCTCTGCCACAATGCTCTTGCGTCGTCCAATCACAACAACACAAACCAA
>CBVK0100393873.1:0-13780 GCA_900067695.1 Picea abies | reverse complement strand
AAGGAGTTTCCTTTTGCCTTCAAACAACTAACATTGATGACATGAAGTCACTGTATGATGTACATCAACGAATAGGGTGGGCCAATAGAATCCAGCTCTGAGGATTTTATTGGCTGTGACCTTCCAGTTTAGATGGCCACCACATTCCCCTACATGAAATTCTTGTAACACTTTGTCAGCTTCATCTTTCAATAAACAATTTAACATAATACCTCCAGGATCTTTCCAATACAGATTGCCTTCTAGAATGCAAAATTTTAATGCTTTCAACTTCAGAAACCTAGCTTTAGTCTTAGTCAAACTAGGGGGAGCTTGTAAATTATGCAAAACAAATATTAGGTCTGCGTACCATGGAGAGTTGAGAAATACCTCTCTCACGCTTGGAGTCGCTGTTTCACCCTGTTCATCTGCTGCACCTAAGAAATTAATGTCAAGAGCATGGAAATTTGATTAAACCATTAATTTTGCTAGGCCTTGACCTTTAATTAGTTTCGTAGGATTAATCTCTATGTCATATTCTAAAATGATAGCAATCCATTTTCCTCTTCTTCCACCCGGATTGTCCTTGGTCAAATTGTATTTTACTACCACATTCGAAACATATGCAATGGTGTGGGAATGGAGAATGTAGACTCTAAAATCTTTTATGGCTTTTACTAAGGCAAAATCTTGTTTCTCCATTATCTTGTAATTCAAAGTAGCGTCTCTTAACGATTTACTGAAGAAAGCTATGGGTTGTTCATACCCTTCGTTGTTCTTCTATAGTAATACCACTGCAATAGTATGTTCGGAAGCGAAAGAAAAAAGATAGAAATCCTTGGTAAAATCAGGACTAATCAAGACGGGGGCCTGTGTGAGTGCTCGTTTGACTTGTTCGAAAGACTGCCTGGACTCGGTATCCCATTTTATTTTTACATCCTTTTTTAACATATTTGTAATGTTTCTGAGGAGCTCAGCCAGATTGGGTATGAATATTCATAGAAAGTTTATTTTTCCGATAAAAGACTATAATTCTTTGATGTTTCTTGGGTGTTCTAATTTTTGTATGGACTCTATTCTACTGAGGTCTATTTTGATTCCATCCTTAGGGATTATGTTCCCTAGCAGTTTTCCTTCCTCTAGTCTAAAAAGGCTCTTCTTAGGATTTAAAGAAATCCCAAACCTCCTGCATTTCTCAAAAACTCGTCTAAGATGTCGCAGGTGCTCGTCATCATATTGGGAAAACACAGTTACATCATCCATATAGATGACAATAAATTTACCTAATTCTTCCACAAAGGTGATGGCCATCGCTCTCTGGAAAGTGGCTCCAGCATTCATCAAACCGAAAGGCATTTTCACATACATGAAAGTTCCCCATGGTGTAGTGAAAGCAGTTTTGTCTTGGTCATCTAGGTGAACAAAGACCTGATTATAACCCGAGAACCCATCCAACAAAGAGATTCGACTGGATCCGACTACCCTTTGTAGTATGTGGTCCATTTTTGGCAAGGGATAATTGTCCTTCAGGGAGACCTTATTCAGATTTCAGAAACCAATGCAAAGCCTGATTTCCCTAGATTTGTTATGTGTCGGGACCAAATTGGAGACCCATTTGGAAAAACGTAATGGGACTACGATTTTGGCATCGTACATTTTTTTTATTTCCTTTTCTATCAGGGGGAGTAACTTGGGATTTATTCTCCTAAGTTTCTGTCTGAACAATTTTTGGTATTCTTTTATTGGAATCCTATGTTGTATGATGCTGGTATCATAAGCTTTCAAATCCTCATAGCCCCAGGAAAACACATCTGAATATTCCTTGAATAGCTCAATGTCTTTGAGTTTTTGCTTAGGGGATAATGACTTGGACAATTTGACCATCCTGGGTTTCTCTTTTATACCTATATTACAATCTTCTACTTCTTGTCCACTGGCTTCAATTTTTGGTTTTTTAGCTACATCGTTAAAATCAAACAAGTCCTCTAAAGGAACTAGACCCCTAGGTAAAACATTACTTTTCAAATGCAAAATATTGGTCTCCATCTCATCATCGCGTAATTCTCCTGAATCTATGTTATTTACACTATCATTTTCAAAATCAGATCTTTTTACATTTTCATCTTTGTTCTCTAAATCTATATTTGTACATTCAAAATCATTTTTACACTGTAGAAAGTCTTCGATTTGATCATCATTACCAAACACTTGCCAGTACCTGATATTGTCGGGAATCTTACATGTGCGAGTCAAGCGAAAAGGAATCTTACATGTGGCTCTTGACGTAGCCAATCCATCTGCAAAAATGTTTTGTTCCCTAGGCATTACCTACAAATCAACTTGAGTGAAACATCTCAGGGCATCAAGAACAACATTCCTATAAGCTCTAAGACGAGGATGTTTCGCAACATACTCACCTTTAATTTGCTTGATTATTAACTCAGAATCACCTCTTACCTGTTTGGCACCAACTCTTTTCAAAAGTTTCAGACCGAGCATCAAGGCTTCATACTCGGTGATATTGTTAGTGCATTGGAAATTTAATTTGTAAGAATGGTTTTCTGAATACCTGGTTCTGTGATTATGCAGCCAAACTCCCACTCTGACTACTTCTTTGCTTACTGCTCCATCAAAATCCATGCTCCAAAAATCTGTCACTAATTCTTCAGTTATCACGTTTTTCTTTCTTTCTACCTCGATGATTTCTTGGCCTTCATCCAGACCAGATGTATCTTCTCCCAACTGAGTGTTTTTCTCTCCCGTGTCACCATCATTATACAGGATAAAAGAATCCAAGTTATAACGCGTGGAGTAAAGAGGATAGTTGTGTGGTTTTTCTTGGCTATTGACCATATATTTCATCAATGTTTCTCTGTATAGCCTTGTTTGTTTCCCACAAACTGGGATAGTGGCATACGACATATCCAGCTGTAGGGTACCTCTCAACTTAGCCCCCCAAGACCAGGATAGGAACATTCCATATTTCGGGGGAATGTCTACAACCACGACATCCATGGCCATGCTCTTTGCAGGAATCTGAACCAAGGTGATACATAGGTCCTTGATCAAACCAATACATCTAACTTTATTGGAGTCAAATGAGTGTAAATCCTTGTAAGGTTTGGTGACCTCCAGTCCTAGTTTCTCCAACACTGCTTTAGGCATCAGATTATGGGAAGCACTTGAATCTAGCATATCATTATGCCAGATCAGGTCATGTATATTTAGACTAATGTAAAAAGGAGTGACATCACCATTATTGTCTTGGCCATCTACTTCAGGTCTGAACAGAAGTTCGGGTTGATCACCTATAAGGTTCACAGTGTCTGAATGATTTTATGATCCAACGGTTAAGGATTTCCTACCTATATCAAGTTCAATGGTAAGTGCTTTAATCACTTGTGAATGATACATGTCTTTGTTCATCAACTCGGAAAGTGGAATGGGAATTTTTACTTTGGCTAACTCCCCTTCGAGGCTGAAAGGTGTAGGGGCTCTTCTTTGGCTCATCAATTCTAGTTTGTCTACCACATTCTTCTAGCCAGAAGTACTTGGTTGATTAATTGATGAATCTTCAGGCTGCGACGATCTTTTCAGAATAGCAAGGTTTCTTTTTGTTGGAACTTTGACATTACTCTTCTCATGAATCTTCTCAGCAGATGGCTCAGAGGCTTTTTTGGTTTCGACTACTTTCTTCGTTTCAACCATCTTTTTTGGGGAACTTCTTTTAGTCTTTTTACTTCACAGATTGTACTATCGATGTACCTCCAAAATGGAATTTTTGAATGCCTATTGTTCGGCATCTTCAACTTCTTCACTTACTTTCATTTGATTGAGAAGCAAAAGTTCTTGCTCTTCTTGGGTAAGGAAAATAGCTTTGTTATCATGAATTCCCATGAGATTTATGTGAGTATCCTCTAGTTCCTCAATCACTTCCTCTCCTTCATTAGCATAATTTTCTTGTAGGGGAGGTCTGATTTGTTGATCGAGACCTCTCTGCTCTCTTAGATCCCTAGGATATCTCTATTTGATTTGAGGAGGGTTTCTCCTAAAGTTGGGATTCCGAACTTGAGGAGCTGGTGGGTTTTCTCTCGGAGGATTTCTTTCTGATACCGTAAGTCTTTCCATCATTCTTTCCATTGCTCTAGCCAAGGAATCCAATTTGAAGTCGGAGGTTGATGTGGAAGGTTCCTCTTTAATGGTGACTCTCCTCTCTAACCTTTGTCGTGCCATTTTTGCCAACAAATTGGCCTCCACACTTATTGTGCTTTTCTGCATGTATTCCAGGGTGGTAGAATTTCTTTCCCTTAGTTGGTACGACATATCGGTGTCAAAACCATCAGGGAATTTTATCAATGCCAAACCTTGTGGAGGTTTGATTTCGGTTGGGATTGCATTGTACAAGTTATTGAAACGAGTGTAGTAATCTTGTACCATCTCACCTTGATTTCTTCTAATATTTTCTTATTCTGACAAAATTTGGAGAGGGTTTTTCTTCACCTCCCATCTATCTAGAAAAATTCTTTGGAATGCGGTAAGGTCAAGGAATGATGCGGCACGTAAAACTTTATACCATTTCTTAACATCACCTATCAAACTTTGGGAAAACAATCTCATTTGAACATCGACCTCATCTACTTCGTGCAGGTCAAAATAATGATTTATTTTATCAATGTGTTGTTGGACGTTCAAAGGTCATGTTCCATCGAACTGTGGGAGTCTCGTTTGAATTGGGGCATAGCATGAAGAGGTGCGGCCAACACCAAGGGAGCGTATCTGGCTGCCATGATAGGAGGAGGAGGTGGGATAACAAACTGGATGATAGGTGAGGTAGCGACCGAAGACGAGGACAAGGAGGGACTCGCTAGCACTGATGGAGTGGTTTGCATTTTAGCAGTGGGAGATAGAACTTCAGGAGTCCGGGGTTGCAAGACAGTTGGGTCCCAAATGATTTCAGTCACAAAACTATCGAATCTTTTTCTAACCAGGCTTTGTTTGGAAAGGGTGTCAAAGTTAGGGTTTTGAAAGGTAACGAGCTCCCCTGAAAAGGAAAAGGACTTATGAAAGGGAGTATGGCTTACTGAACCTTCAACTATGGTCTTTTTCCTGAGCAACTACTCTGGGTTATCTGTTACTATCGCAGGTTCTGGGTCTAGATGAGATCGAGTATAAACCTTATTGGGAGCCATATTTCTTTTTTGATTTTTATATATATCCTTTTTAGTTTTACAAGTATGAAAATAATATGTACAAATTTTAATCAACCTCTAAACATCACTTTCTTCTCAGATTTGCAATATTTCAGGAACAAACTTTTCTTCTAGGGAAAAGAAAATGTGAAGCTATAAATTTTTAGTTCTGTTTTGTTCCCCAGTATGGTCGCCACTATGTTAGCGCTAGTAAATTTCCTAGAGGTTGTTCGGAAGAAGAAATCTACGAGAGGTAACTTTATCCAACTGCTTTTGAAGATGGGATCTATCCCTTCCAACTTCAGAGAGGGATCTCTCTATATGATTTAGATATGTTTCAAATTTTTAAATATTAGGCTAGATAAATAAATAAGTTGGTTTTGTGTCGTAGTTTTTGTTGAGTTGGTTGAGATAGTTTACACATCCATTGGGCTATGGGGTCTGTGTCTTAAAAATGAAATCCAAACAAGAAAAATAAAAGAAACCTTTCTCAGGGCGAGATAATATAATCACTGGATTCTTTAGTAGCATAAACGAGGAATAGCAAAAACGATGAGAAAGACAAATACAACAAAGAAGCAGTTAAGAATTTCTTTATTGTAAAATGAGCAGATAAACACTAAAATCTTTCAATTTAGAAACAGGGTATATGAGATAAATCCTGCAACGTTCGTTACTTCCAAAGATTAGATTTAGAAACAATGTGATAACAAAGTGAGAATAACATTCAACTTAGAGAGAAAAACATCACCAGTGAATACGCGCAAGAATCCTGTAAAGTGCCTCTTTATATTAATGGAAGATCTCTTCAAAAATATTACAGTCTGATAGCTTGCAAGGCATGAGGATCAACAACCCTCAATACTTCAAAATATGAAGTATTTATAACTCAAAATTACAAAACAATCCGTTCATCTAAGATCAGGACGTGGTAAATCTATTTTTAGCCTAACTAACTTAACAAATTTCAGAAATCTAGGAATTGCTTGATGATGTGTCACAATTGCATGCTATTTTCTGGGTGGACCATTGGTGAGGCCTCTGCACGACCTCATCTGAATGGACAAATGACTGGGTTTGGACAACTCATCTGCTACTCGATCAGGTCATAGAGTTCTTCCCATCGAAGATGACTGGGCATGTTGACTTTGAGTAGCCTTCGATAAACTTCATCCATTTTTATGTATTTGGCGAAGGTAGGTTTGGTGACAAAGATGTATCAAATCTCATGTTGAATAATGATGTCCCACTGAAGCGCATCTAGAAATGCCTTGCCAGCGATGCTGCCTTGAATTCCAGAAAACTTGGAACTGTCCTTAGCCACATCAGCCAGTCTCTTTTTGTAGTCTGGGAGTGTCATCAATTTGTCATTGATTACTTTCAGACCAAGAAGACCTTTCTTCTGTAGAGCCTCAATTTTACTAAAAAAACTTTGTACCCCTAGTTCCATGGCCTGAACCTTTTCTTCTAGTTGAAGCATTAATCCTCTCTTGGTCAAAACTCTTTTGACCTCAAGGATGGTCTCTATTCTATCTTCAATTTTCAGCTCTTCCAGCTACTCCCTGGTCTTAGAATTTAGGAACTTGATGATTTCATTAGCCTGGGTGGGCATCTCCCCCAATTCTAATCTGATCTTCTCAATGGCCTGTTTGATTCTCTGCACCAACTCATTTTTCTCAAACATGATCTGTATCATTGGCCATATATCATTCATAGACTTGGTGATGTCTGTCCAAACGCTTTCTTTAACTTCGACCAGAGTTTTACCTGCCATTGTTTGCTTCCGGAGCTGTTGTAACTCTTGTTTGAGCTGGTCTGACACCTACTTTTCCTTGGAGAGGCTGATCTGATAGGAAGATTTGAGTTCCTGAAAGTTCTCAATCTCCTTTTTGAGCCTGCTAATATCTATTTCCTGCAGTTTCATCTTTTCCATAGATTTAGCCAATTTGGTTGTCTTTTCCAGGGATGTCAGTGGAGTCATGGATGGGACTTCTGTTACTGACGCTGTGCTCAATCTCAAAAGTGGAATTGCACTCAATGGAATGACTTCCATTGGATTCAATTGTTCTTTCTCTTTTACTAGCTTCTCCATCTCAGCTTCAATTTCCTTTAGTTGTGCATTCTTCTCCATGAGTAGTTTGAGAATTTCATCTTTTTCTCCTTCTGTCTCTCCTATATTCTTCACCCGTGAATCATCTGTTGGCGGAAGTTTTAGTTTTTTCCTTAAGGAGGATATGTCAGCATTTTTCTTCTTAATCATCTCCTCAGCTGCTTTCACGTTCGAAGGATCGTAACTAATCTTGAGGACCAGTTCCTCCAAAGTATTGATCATGTTGTCCCTGGGAAAGGATGATATCTTTTCCAACTTCAACTGTGTTTGCACGTTGTTCAGGGACACTTGCAATTTGGACACAGTCGTGGAAGCATGCGCCAACATATAGAAAACGATCTCTCCTGTTTTCTTGAGCAGATTCATCTGATCGGCTAGATGCACATCCTTAGTTTGGAATTCAAAGGTGCCCCTTTTGTAATCAGTGATTACCTTTGGATCTGGCACCTGTGCTTGGAGGAATTCCATATGCATTCTTCCCTTCTCCGTGTCAAATGTCGATAGTAGCCTATGTTGTGCAGTTGACGTCTACTTCCATAACTGGGCGCAAGTGTTGTTGGTCAGAGTCTGATTCCTTTTCTTGATCAAATCATATTTTTCAAAGATGCTCAGCTTCGGTCCTACCTTGCCTGGCTGGGTGGTTGGTGGAGTATCTGTAGATTTCTTAGGCAATGCTGAGGTTATGATATGTTGGAGGCTTGCACTGAAGTGTGGCCTATCAACCTTGGTCATTATAGTAGATGGGACTTCCTTTTTCCTAGTCGGGTTAGGAGATGAACTAGTTCTAGACCTCTTGGTATGAAATTGGAATTCTTCTGACGAAACTTCAGTGACAGGAGGAGACAAATCTTGCCTATGCCTTTTCTCTTTCAGAACCTGTGGGGTGGTTGTTTGTGATATAGTGGCAGGGGGATCCTGTTTTTCTACTTCGACCAAAGTGTTTGGTTCCCATACTATCTCGTTTGCAAATTTCTGGACTTCAGGCCTAGATTCATGGACATATGAGATATTCTTGTTCTTCACCCTCATCTCGGAGATGATCCTGCATGGATCGTAGTGCCATGTGAAACTCATGAAGAACTTCATTTCCTTCAGCAACCTGTCTGCTTCTTCTCCAATGCCACGATTGTTGCAAATGAAAGAGCCAATCTGCCCTTTGATTCTGAGCTGTTGCTTTTTCTTTAGTTACACGAAGTGAATATCATCAGAGTTTATCATCTACCTTATGTACTCCAGGGAAAAAATTCTGACAGACAGGTATTTGGGCAGCTTATAAGGTGCCAAATCACACCTATATACTCTAATCTCAGTGTGATTTTGGTATAAATACCAATCACCTATCTTTGTGTGATCCGAGAGATGTAGGATCCTCTGAACTTCATCATTTATCCTAGGCTCGGGCCTACTGCTAAGCATACTTACCACTAGGTGGTAGAATTGATCGATGAACTCCTTGAAACTGAACTCCATGGAGTTATGGCTGAGCAGGGAGGTCCATGCGGTTACTGCCTGGGGTTTTCCATCTCCATCCATCTTCTACATGGAAAAAGTAAATTTGTCTGCTTGAAAGAAAACGAAAAAGTATGTCAGTATTGCAGAATACCTAAACATGTCTTCTGTGACGAAATTGAAAAACTGTTCGTGAATATTATTTGCCAGGAATGTGCTGAAGTGGAACTGGGTAGTGGGCTTCTCATCGGTGGAGAAAATATATAAAAATCCCAGAATGGGTTCATCTACCCACTGATCTGAGTAATAACCCAACAAGACGCATAGGGATGTGATGATCTAGTTTCCTTTGGTTGAAAATATGGAAGAGGGATAAGGGGGATTTGTAGCGGGGAGTTGAGCGGATTGTGGGAGGAAAAGATCAAATATTTGAGCTCTTTGAGGGAGGGTCATATTCTAGTATAATTCGGTGAGGATTTCAAGGTTAAAAGGTGATGCAGAGTTAGCTCGAGGTATTTGTGTCATTTGGTCGATGGTTTGAGGTGTGATGAGGAAAATAACTTCTCTAGAGGAGGACATGATGGCTCTTTGCTCGGGAATGTAGTGGGATTGGAATTTGAGGGAAAACTCTGGAAAAGAGTGAATCTGAGGAAAGAGATACAGGGGTAGATTGGACTCCTAGAGTCCAATTTCATCACTCTGGTCTAGGAAAACTTCTTTGAGCCATGACTGGAGATTTGCGAAATCAAAATTGCACTTAGTATCTACGATTAAATAATCTTTGTCGACCAGTGGTATATTTTCAAGGTCGACGGGAGGTGGGAGAAACAAATTCTCCTCTCCTTTTGCTCATTTTGACTTTGGCGCCATTACTGTAATAGTACCTGCAAAAAAAACAATGTTAGCAGGGACGACTGTAGATTGGGGAAACTGACTATAATGGAGGAGAAAATGGTGTAAATTTCTCTGGTGCGATGAGTGGGTAAATGGTGAAAGTAGGAAGAGTGATGGTAGTTTTGAGTAAATGAGTGTCCCTTGGGCACGGGAGACAGGTCAGCTGGTTAACGGATAGGTTATCCAGTAACAAATGGCCAACGAATCATTTAGAATGTGAGATGGCAGGTGATGGAAACTGAGGGAATACAGACAGGTGAAGTGGCGGTTACCGATTGGGGTAAAAATCATGGTGAGGGGACTTGCCATGAGCGAATGAGGGGGAAATACTGACATAAATTATGGGACGTGACTCTTTCAGAAAAGGTGGATGATGACATCAGGAGGTGACGAAGGTATGTCAGACGGTAGGAGGTGGTGGAATTCAGGACTGGTAGATTAATGCCACATATAGATAGGGGCCCACTAGAGGAGAGATTCCATTCTGGACCCCCCCCCCATCAGTTAAAAGAAGATCAGTCAGGGGGGTTTGAAAAACACCTTGATCCATTGATCTGTGCGCTTGTTTCTTGGCTGCAGATCTGTGTGTGTTCTTTATCACACATTTCAAACCCCCCCCTCCATTAAAGGCAGAACGGATGGGGGGGTACAAAATCCAATATTGATCGTAGATCTGTGTGCTTAAACCTAAGTCGTCCAAATGCACGCAGGTCTTATTAGCAATTCCGGACCCCCTCCCCCCCTCCGTTAAAGATAGAACGGTCGGGGGGGTCCGGAAAGATCTGTTCACCGTAGATCTGGGTGCAATCATCCGGACCATTGATATATGAACGGAACATAAGTGAGGGTGTGTAAAATACATGTGTCGAGAAACTTAGGATAAGTGCATTTCATGGGTTTTTTCCCAAGGCTTTTCATCTCTACACCACAAAGGGGTTAGTCAAACAACCTTTTAGGTATCCAAATCATGGTGTAACATTGATCATCAAGCTATTTTTATTGAAGTAAAGACACTAGCCTATATTCTAACCTAGTTTCCTATGATAATTAACCCAGATTAGACTATTGGGTTAAGAATTTACTCTACCCTGGGGCTATCTGACCAATATTAGACAGTCTGGCCAGATTTATTCACTAATCTAACCTAGACACTTTGGCTAAGATTAAATGGTTTAGCCAAACTTATTCACTAACCCTATCAACAACAATTTAAAAAGAACTTGGCCATGTTTGAAAGGTATGAATCAAGTTACTATTATTGCATGGGGGTTTATTAAAATTCTTTTATGCCATCTTTTCTTTTTCTTTTCTTTCTTTTTCTTTCTTTTTTCTTTTCTTTCTTTTCTGTTTCTTTTTCTTTTCTTTTCTTTTCTTTTCAAATTATTTGCAGAATGAAAAATCATTTGTCAACAAAAAACACTCGAGAGAGATAATATTCCAGTCACCAGTTCATCCTATAACTTACAGGGTGATAACACAAACAACCCAAAATCACCTAAAAACTCCTAGAGGCTTCCCCATTATGGTCACCAGTTCTGCTAACGGGAAAACCCCCCCTTTAACTACATTAGGGTTCAAGATGTAGACAGAGAGAATAACCATCTAAATGCTAATCATTTCTCTATACTACCCCAAACATAGCAAAACTAATGTAAAGAAAGCAAAGAGAGAATATATCGGGTAACTATACCTCTGATCCCACATCTGGTGATGATCTCCTCATGCTTGGAAGTTCCACTGACTGCATGTATCCTCCCAAGGTTGTCTTGCATCCAAAGATAGGAAAAAAAAGAACTACAAGCATGTTATTCCATATATAAGTTAGGGTTAGATGTTAGAATTTCAATTATAAATCAATAAAATTACTCAATACACCATCATTTGGGACAAGAAAATGTGATTCTTTTATTCATAATACAAATATGATACCTTACAATCTGAGTCGACCACCGTTCCCCGAACTTGGTCCAGGATCCTCTTTACCATGCTCCAAGTTCACCTTGTATGAAATTATTCTCTCATCCTTATGATCACTTCTGTGGAAGGGAATGGGTTAAATGGAGGAAGAGGGGTTGATGAGGGAATGCTGAGGCAATTTCTCACAAAAGGAAACAATATCTTGGGAAAGGAGGGGAAGTGAAATCGGGAAAAGTTTCACTGTTCTTATGCTTAGATATGAAATGAGATCCCAAAACCTCCTTTTATATGACAAAAGGATGGTTATTCGGTTGGGTGATGGGCTATAGTAGGTGGATTAGTTGGGAAACATCCAATAGCCCATAAATTCAATGAATTGCTTGTAATTTTTTATTTTTTCAACTTTTGAAAGTATACGTGGGTTTTAATGGTGTAGCATGCGTATGTACATGCGTTGTAGTGGTGCAGGAAGAGTATGTACATGGCCAGTAATTGTGCAGTGTGTGTACATCTTTAAAAAATGGTTTTCTAAGAAGAGCTACTCAACAGTGCTTTGGAAAAATATTCAAGTAAGAGGGCCAAGGCCATGTATGCACAAATTGGGAAATTTAGGGCTATAACACATAATCCATATAATGCCTCACACGTAACCCATAATCTCTAATTCATTTAACTTTTATTACCCCCAACCACAATGACCCTTAATATAAGCAATAAACATTATAACCCCTAGTGCATATAAGTCCTAATGTTTGTCATCCCATAAATCCTATCACTAAATTTTATGACCACCATCATCCATAACCTTTAATATAAATATTATAACGTCTAATTCTTAATAGGCCCCAATTTCTAGCCCTATAACCCTTAGCACCTAACTATTATAACTTGTATAATGTTAAACCTCTATAAACCCTAATATAACCATAATTGTTATAACCTTTATACCTTATAATTCATAACCACTAATCCCTTACCCCCAATACTTATCATCCCTAAATCTTAACTCATTTAACACATACAATCTATTTACTCTTATAACACATATTTTTTAAACTCCATAAGCTATCACCTATAACCAATAATACATGAACCTATAAAATCTAAACCATGTAATCATTATAACCCTTAAACCTTATTATATATAATATTTATTCCTTCCAATCGATGCTTATGACTCTTATAACCCAAATTATTCTAAATCATAAACCTTAACACTTACAACCCTAACCCTTAAGCCACAACCCCTGATCCCTATAACATCTACAGATATCACCCCATTCTCCTAATCCCTATAACCCCCAACCCTTATAACCCTAAACTCATATAAATCCTGACATATATAACTTATTATTCTAACCACTCAACCATATAGGACATTACATCCATATCACCTAATTGTTAACAACCATAGCCTCTATACATCCCAATACTTATACTCTCTAATTCCTTTAACTAATAACATCCCTAACCATAACCCATATAACACATAAAAATTTAACATATACTATTTATAATCCTCATAACCCATAACACCTCACCTTTATCATTAATTTCAATATTTTTTATAACCCCTTCCTCCCAAATCCCTATAACATCTATATCATAAAACCCCTAACACATATAACCCCTAATATTTATCCCTTATAACCCTTAAATACTACTATATATAATAATCAACCCTTAACACCTATATCCCTAATCCATAATTAGCATCTATAACCACTTTCTCTAAAGTCAACCCTTGTAACTTTGAACTATTATAAAACATAACACTTATAACTCATACCTCCCCTATATTTTATATCTTTGAATATAACTCTTATCCCCTACAACCCTTAACCCCTATAATGATTATCACCCTTACCTCCACAACCCTTAAACACTATAAGAAATATTACCAATAACACTTATAAACCTTACCACCTATAACTATTATCCCCTATAACCCCCAACACATAACTCATATAACTCCTATAACCCATAATCCCTTTAATTCTAAATCTTTATAACCCTTAATTCTTGTAACCTCCAATCAATTTAACCTATATATTCCCTAACTCTTAAAACCCATTGGATCTTAACCATATCCAATATAAACCTTATATTCTCTAAATCCTATAACATATATAACCCATATACCCTTAATCCATGGTACCTAAATTCATTAACCCCTAACCCTTTAACACCTAAACATTGCAAATCCTAATCCATATAACCCCTAACTGTGAGATCGGAAGAG
>CBVK0100393871.1:0-15357 GCA_900067695.1 Picea abies | reverse complement strand
TGTCCACACCTCTCCCTCAACCTCTCTGGAAATTGTGTGTGGCCCCTTTACTCCATATGTGAGTCTGGTCGGCAAGCTATCGTTAGCCTACATCATCAACCATCATGTCAGAACATGTCAACAACATATCATCAAATAAATAAAATATCATGGTAAATAAATCAACCCAAATAGCACAATCCCTAACTCAATCCGGAGTCCAAGGGGTTCCACCGATGCCTATGCATCCTCAAGGTCCAAATCCTACACACTGAACAAAACTGAGTCAATAGCACCTGGCTACATCAAGTAGTAAAACATCATGTCATCTATCAGAATGCATCATAATCAAGCATAAATGTATTAATATCAGAAAAGTCCAGATCACTTGTGAGCAAGTGTCCTCAAAGAATAAGTTTTGTAAGTGCGCTATAGAGGGACGTTACATATAACATATAAACCTTTTAAGGTTTAACTACTAAAAATTCATCTATAATCTAACTGGTATAACTCATTGTTCCTAACCATATATTTATATCTTCCAAGTAATAAAAAACTAAAAAATATAATTGTTTTACTCCTTTAACAAATTATTCTTAATACATATAAGATATCATCCCTAGCACATATAAATATATGACTATAACCCATAAATTTTATTACTCCAAGCACCTAACTCTCTTAACATGATAACTACTATCTCTCATAATTCTTTCCATGAAAGCTACCACTTTAGTTAGTTAACCCTTATTACTTATAACCCCTTACTACTAGCTCATATTAACAATTAATATAACATGATATCTATATAATCTCTAAATCTTATGACCATGAATCCATAACCCCTAGTAATAATAACTTTTGATATTATCCCTTTACCATAGACACTTATAACCCCTAACACCTAATACACAGATAGCCTTTAGATGTTTAGCACTTGACCCTAAAATTCTATATTCCCTTATTTCATAACACAATATCTCATAAGTACTACAACCCCTTACACTTAAACCCATAATCCATTTAAATTTATGAATCCAAACAACTATGACCTCTAATATAAGCAATAAACATTATAATCCCTTAAGTTCTAAGAATTACCATCCCTGCAATCCTATGATTCCTATAACCCTTAATCCCTATAATCCCTAAGATCCATAACTCTTACTATTTACAACCCTGAATCTATATATTTCATAACACCTATGATTCATAACTCCTATATCCCTTAGTCCATTTATGTAACGACCTAGTCGTTACCACCACAAAAATGATGCACAACATGTAATTTTTTTTTTCTCTTAAAGTTGTGTTAGGAAAAAAAATACCTCACCATTAATAACAACATCATTGACAATAGTGCATTATCTAAGTGGAACAACAATAACGCATTTACAATGATCACAAAGCTAATTCTACACATCATCATCGTGAATGACGAACACAAAATGATGCAATCATTCGTTACAATAAAGTAATTGGTGCAAGAAGTAAATAGCAAACAATCATTCAATACATTTATCCTTCATTGAGCGCCGAAATAAAGAGCCCATCAATCAAGCATTACCTTAAATTTTCATTATGCACGAGAAAGGTAAAATCTAAGCATTACACCATACATCATTCAATGCACATGTTCAATCTTAATCACTTAGTTATACATGCATCATCAATAGTTAATGCATGCCAAAAATCTAACTACTAATCACAACAATCACAGGCGCATGAAATCTAATATCTTAATCCACCATTCCTGACCTTAAATTTTAATGTGTGCAATAATCAATATCTAAAACCATCGTTCAATACTTTAACATTATTCCAGTGCAATAATCCACATATTAATACATTACACATCAACATGATTCCCTGGCATGATTAAATAAATCTACAAACTTAAATACTCAATCCATCTAACAATGACATAAGTCAGGGCACAATCTTCTACATAATCAATTTTTTAGGCACATCAAACATTTTTCTTAACTTCCAGTTGTGTGAGCATTCAACCTCTACGAACATGTTAATTAGACTCCACCAAAGATCAATGATTATTTAATCATGATGAAAGAAGGTAGCCAGGAAAACAATGTGCTAATAAATCATTGGAGAAATGAGAGTTTGATAACCTTATGGATACTTAGACTCTTATGGTGTTTAACTAAGTTTACAATTAAGGCAAGAAAAAATATGTTTATTAATTTACTAAATAAAAGACGTCTCAATAATATGAATATGATTTCTTGATTATTGTTCCTCTGCGAATATATGAATTTACAACAGAATAAATGAATTTACACTTTTGTTGTAAATGAATAAATTCACATAAACAATAAATTTTTCATTCAAAATTGTTTTATACAATTTCCTTAAAAAAACAAAAACCCAATAAAGCTATAAAGGATTGAATGCAAAGCTAGTTTTCGATTAACAAGTCATTAAATTTAAATATTAAAATTTTATTTGTTTTTCTTATTTAAATGTAAAAGGACCCACTAAAATTTAATACTATAATTTTAATCTACGACAAATTCTAACTGTGACAACTTGTCCTTAGTGACCATTTCATGCAATCAACATTAACTAAAAGAGAATAGAATTTTTTTTATTCATGCATTAATTCGATGGTCAAACAGAGTTTAACGAATAGGATATCTATAATCAGGCCTTCTCGCCTATCAGGAAAAAGTTTCCAGAAAGATTTCAAATTGGAATAAAAAAGCACAGGGTGACAGGAATATGATGGTGTAATTAATGTTTTTTTGAAAAGAATAAAGACTTGCAGTCTGGAAAGGAAATTGCGTTGTTAGGAAAAACGATAACACTAGCAGATAAGAATAGCATCTTAGGGACATATTCGGTAACGTACCTCACAGATGCAGCCACCCAAAATAAAAAAAATGATGGAAGAGGTATTATAAGGAAACACATTCCAGTTCATTGAAGAACATAGATGGTAGTTGAGGTAGGAAGCATTGGATTCCCCATGAGTTTGCTAGTTTCTTTCATGTCGAAGCAGCTAAAAGGAACTACAGAGTCTATGAGGGATGGGCCCGACAATACTCCTTTGGAGAAGTAAAGAAGTCACCCAACAATGTGTGTCGATCCACCTGGGACAGGCCACGAGGATGCCCATGAGGGAGCCAACTCTCCATGTGAGAGTGGGAGGTTTCTCCCAATGGTTCTGGTTTTCCAGGGTGTGGTTCCATCTAGAAGCAGAATGGGTAAAGATAAAGAGATTAAGGGAGAGGGTAAAAGACTCTTGTGTTACCAACTGAAGACAACGAGCCTTCAAGCATTCTAATTCATGCATTCAGGTTCACAATTGCACGTACGCAATTGTTGTTGACTGGATGCTAACGAATGCCCGAGTAAAATAAACGAGGGTTGCTACCACTCAAGGATACTCCCCCATATTCCTCGGCATACCCATATTGAAATTGAGAAGGCAACAGGTCTCTTACAAAGGTTTTACCGGCCCTGAAGTTGTATTCCTTTAAAAAAAAAACCCTCAACTAGAGGGATGAAACCTTTAAGAATAAATCCTAGGTGGTTACTCCCATGACATCCTATTTATTTTATAATTAACTGTAGGTTTCAGGCTGAACTTGACTGACTAAAAATAATTGAATACGGTTGCTAGTATTGATTCCCCTAAGTAAGGGCTAGAATGAGTTTCTAAAATTCTGAGTGTTTTGTCTTCAAAAGTATCACTCTGCACTTTTGTTTTTACAAGAATGGGTAGGGAACACATAAATTTAATTTGTACATGTGGGTCGTCAAGACTCTCTCCAAGGACATAGGGATACACAATGTGATGGCTGCATAAGCACTTACTTTTTTTTTGAAAACACCATGAAGGGATAAAATGAAATCAAAGAGCATAGAAAAATATAAAAGATAACAGATATTAAAAAATGTAGAAAGAGTTAAGAAAACCAAATTGTTGGTGAAGAAACAATAAATTTATGCCAAGAAATCGTTGTAGAAGAAACAAAATCGTTCAACAAAATAACTTTAATCCCTCGTGAAAATAAATATAAATCGTGCAACAAAAATCACTCTAAATCTCCCAACGAAGTTGCTCAACAAATCACTGTAATTGCTCAACTAAATCCATTATAATTTCTCAACGATATCACTCAAAAATTTCACTGTAATCACTAATGAAGGGAGGGGCTACAAGAAAAACGAGTTTTAAGATCCCAACTTAACTACAAACCAACAACCTAAAACCCCAATACGAATTGAAACTGATTAGAAAATTAGATTTAAAGCCTTACTATGAGCTGATAGAATAATGTCAACTGCAAATGCATCAGTTGCTTCATCATCATTATAATCTCATACACAAGAAAATTTTAACTAAAATATAACAAATTCAAATACACATACCGAATCCATCATGATCCTGCCTAACTGACGAGACCTCACCGGTACATCCCAGCCAATGCTAGGGGTACTCTTCTTCCCCTGAGCCCCCCGAGCTGCAAAGGGTCCATGAAAACAATATAGAACGTTAGCTCTCATCTCGCCTCTCAAGGTCAAGATACCACTCATTACCCAAGCTAAGTGTTCCGACTTCCACAAGAGAAAATCAAGTGAAGATGAAATCCCAACAGCATAAAGTTAGGCAAACTAGACGTAATCCATACTTCTCTGCCATCCTTTTAATATAGTTTTCAAGTGATTAGTTTCCCAAAACCTCATTAGATTCTTTTTTCATTTATTTAATTAGGAAAAACCTCCTCTATACACATGTCGCCCGATCCCCTAGTTGCACGAGAAAATCAATTTATTAATTAATTAAATTTTCCTAAATGCCTCACCCACCTAAAAGCGTTCCCAAAAATGCTCCTCCATCCCACTATTCCCTTACAATTCTTAAATGATTTCTGCCTTACTTAAATCCTAGTTGAGTTCTTAAATAGAAAGTTACAAAGGCTAGATTCCTTACTAAGTTAGACATTCCCTTTTTTCTTTAAGTTTCCCCTTTTCTTTAAGTTCCCCTTTTTCTTCAAGTTTCCCCTTTTTTTAACTAAGTTCAAAATTATCAAGTTTAGACAAACAACCATTTACTCCCTTTTTAATAATTAAACCTTCATTAAAAATTTTACTTAAATTAATAAATATTGAATTTTCTTTACCCCCTTCTTGTTATGTCTAATTAGTTTTTTTTTTCAGAGGTTCTTCATAGACCTGGGTTTTAAATTCACTAGGCTTGTCAAAAGTTCTTAAGGGAAAAATTATTATTAAACTTTACTCATCAGATCATTCATTTTAAGGACGATGAAGTCCTAAGGAGGTATAGTTTTCTAGTCACTAGGTTTATTAACTTACCATAGTTAAAATCGCGGTGTTCCCTTCATGATGCACTACATGCTACAAGGGTGCCACTCACATGATTTTGTTTTATTTGTGCAGCGTTCCCTTCAAGACACACTACGTGCTCTAAAGGTGCCACTTGCCTCTTGAATGATTTTATTACACATCAAACCCCTTCAGTCAATAATTCACAGGTTGATCTTGTGGGAGACTAAGGGCCTCAAAGGAATAAGGAATCTTCCTTATTGCATGCCCCTTAGAATCATCGTGAGCTACTGTTACTATTTTCCCTCATGGCATCATGGTTATTCTATAACTAGGTAGTCGTTAACCTATAGTTCGATCCATGGAAGGAGTGTTAGTAGGTTGTGGTAGGGTTTCTTCCACACATCTCCCTCAATGTCTTTAGTTTTCATGTGTGACCCCTTTACTCCAAATGTGTGTCTTGTCGGTAAGCTATTGTCAGCCTACATCCATCAATGAAACATGTCATCAATAACAATCAACATCATAATATCTAATCATATGTACATATGTCACATAAACAAGATTCAACCACTAATAATCCACTCCCTTACTCGATTCGGAGTCCAAGGAGTTTCATCGATGCCCTGGTATCCTCTAACGTCCAAAGTCCTGTACACTTAGGAGAACCTAGTCAATAGCACATGTCGATGTAAATACAACAAAAATAACATATACTCAAATCCAAAATATATCATAATCATAATGAAAAGAACCAAGAGTATAATGACCTAGATCACTTGCACGGAAGTGTCCTCAAAGGATAATGTTGTTTAGTGTGCACAAGAGCGGGATGTTATATACACCCCCACTTGTTTTAAACTTCGTCCCAAAGTTTGGCAATATATAAATGTCAAAATAAGGTGTCTAAAAATATCAATGTGTCAAGCTATCAAACAAAAATGGAAATTGATGACACATATCATATGCGTCGTCCCAGATTGTCGAGTGCGAACTAGTTGTCACATTAGAACTTTACCTGATTGATTGTTCGATGCCATAGCTATTGAATGCAATGGTCCAAAATGTCGATTGGCTCCTCTGTAAGTGCACCCTCACCTAAAATCTACCAAGAACTCAATTCAATCACATGCGTAGGATCATTGACCTAAAGTCACACCAAGATACAATATAAACATTGTGCAACACCCCATGAATGAGGCATGTCTAGCCATTAGTCGCTTCATAATTATGGTCAATGAAATGTGCATCAACAAACCTTTCTATCGATCATGCGCTTCTTTTGTCCGCTTTCTACAGATCCTTCGCTTCTTTCAATACCAACTCAAAGGCGTCTGACACAATCACCCATTAAGAAACTCAAATGGCGCCATCTCAATGGTGATTTGGTAGTTGTTTTTGTACGCAAACTTGGCGAGTGGCCATGACAAATCCCAACGTTTTTGTTGGTCAAACACACACATATGCAACACAACCTTCCCAAACTAGTTTTTTCCTTTGGTCATCATGTCTATCTCAACGACATGTTGTACTAAAGTTTAGTGGTGTTCCCAAGGCATATTTTGAAACTTGTCCAAAATTGTCCTGAAAACATTGAATCCCTGATTGCATATGATTCCTTTCATATGTCTGACAGTCTCAAATATTTCTGATATAAAATGTAGCTATACCTAGCACTTGATGTATTGTACTCATAGGTACAAAATGTAAACTATTTGTTAGAATGTCAATTGTCATGACAATCAAGTCATTCCTCCCTACCATTAATGATAATCCCAACAATAAATACCCTCAGATGACTTCCCATTTCTATTCAATAAAATCATGTGGTTGTAGTAATCCTTCTGGATGTCTACATTCATCCTTCACCTACCGACCTTCTAGATATCTTGCCATGTAGTTAATGATGTCCTCCTTTATCACTTCCAGATGAACAAGGGCTTAAGGACAGTCCTCATCTTCATGACTCATAGATGAGCCATGTTCACTCAATGAGCTTAGAATAAGATCAAAACTTCTCAATTCATCATTGGGTTGAAGTAAATCTGGTTATTATATCTCAAATATCTACCATTGTCCATAGTATTTCCCCCATTTGGTACCATCATGGTGTCTTGCCCGAAAAATTACATGCCCTCTTTATACCAGTTAGCATCATGTTGTAGTTAGAATCTCTTCCCGTAGATTCATTTGAAGAGGTATCATTGAAAATATGTGTTGTCTTCAACTCAATGTGTCGGCCACTCTATTCATTGTTCCTTTTAATTAGGAAATCTCAAAATCATACTCTCTAAGAAATTCTGAACAACGTCGTTGTCATGTGTTCAAATCTCTTTGCATAAAGATGTGATGTAAACCACAGTGGTCCATTTTTAGTTAAATTTGTTGTACAATAAGGTAGTGTCTCCATACACTCAAGGCATAAACAATGGTTAACAAGTCCAAACCATGCATCTCATAGTTCTCCTCATGGCTTCTCAACTTTCTCAAGATGTAAGATCTCACTCGATCGTCTTGCATCAAGAGTCCACCTAAGCCTTCCTTGGATGCATCAGTACATACCAAGAAATCCTCGTCCATGCTAGGGAGCCTTAGTATCAGTGTTTTCATCAAAAGCTTGTTGAGCCTCCAAAATGGTTCCATGCATTTGTTGTTCCAAACAAACATATTGTTCTTCTTGTGGAATTTCATAATTGGATTTGCAATATTCAAAAAACCCTTGATGAACACTCGATAGTATCCCACTAAACCCATGAATCTATTCACTTCTCAGAAATGTTCGATGCAGGCCATTCCACAATAACCTTGATCTCTTTTGGATCGACAACGACACCTTCACTGAAGATTACATTCCTTAAGTAGTGAATATTCGACTAATAAAAGGATCATTTATATAGTTTCCCATACAATTTGTTCTCTCATAGACACTATAGTACCAACCGCAAGTGTTCATCATGCTCCTCCATCGTTCGAGAATATATAAAAATTAATATTCAATGAATAATTGGATGAACTTGTCCAAGTATTCATGGAACACCCAGTTCATCAAGCTCATAAATATCCCTAGGGAATTCATCAGTCCAAACAGTAAAACCATAAACTTGTAATGTCCAAATTTCTTCTTAAAGGTAGTCTTAGGGATGTTGTCCTCCGTGATGTGTAAATAGTGATACCTTGTTCTCAATTCCATCTTTGAAAACACCATTATGCCTTTCATTTGATCAAATAGATCATTAATCCTTGGCAACAGATATTGGTTCTTGATCGTTGCCTTGTTAATTGATGGTAGTCAATGCAGAGTCTCCACAAGCCATCCTTGTTCTGTATAAAAATAAAAGGCACACCCCAGGGTGACACACTCGTTCATATAAGTCCCATGTCTAGCAACTCCTTCAATTGCATTTTCAACTCCTGTAACTTAGGGGTCGACATACGATAAGGCGTTCTTGCTATCGGTTCAGTTCATGGTTTTAGCTCTATCATAAATTTCAATTCCCTCTTAGGTGGAAACCTTGGTAAATTCTTTGGGAAGACATCCATAAACTCTCATAATAATAGAAGGTTTTTCCAATGCTTCTGCCATGCCTTTTCCCTTTAACACAAGGATGGCATATAGCTACCATTCCTTGCCCATTATACTTTGTAGTTGCAAGGAAGAGATGAACCCCAGAGAAACTCCCTAGTTTCAACCCACAATCATGCGCCTCTATCACTCATCATTGACCAAGCTCAAATGTTTCGTCTTACAGTTGAGTATCCCCTCATGTGATTCCAACCAGTCCATACTGATCATGTAATGAACCCCACATTTACCCATAATTTGTTTTTCTAGGGTTATTATGAAATACTTTCAATTATTATCTAACATTTCTTAATGATACTATGATGTGATATAACACTACTTTTTATTTTCATTCTTTACATTTACCATATCCTTGACAATTGGAACTAAAGAACTCTAACTTATTCCTATTCTTAACGAAGGTAGTTTGATACCTAAGTGAATGTAACTATATACATATACAGTTACTCACCATAGAGTATGCATTCAATTTGCCCAAGCTATTTATATACATATTATGGAAAACAACAAATGCACATTTCGGCACTCACTTCGTATTAAGGAATTTATATATATTCACCATCGAGTAAACATTCAATAAGTGCAATTTATATACATACTATGGAAATTAATAAATTCTTACTTCTATACTAGCTTTGAATTAATGAAATTAACCCCTCAGACTTTTGTGACAGAACACATTCTATCTACATGAAATTTGACACGTGATAGCATTAAGGCCTAGAACAATTGAATCAAATGGTTGGGTGTTTGTTGCTTATTCTTAGTTGTTTACTCCACTCATTAGGATTAAACCTCTAACTAACACTAGAACAAGGAATAATGGATTTGGAATGAAGTATAGAACTCTAACTAAACTATAACCTAGAACTAATATGTCATTACACTTGTCCTAGTCTAATAGTATATGACTATCTTGGTGTAAATGAGCCCTACCAATGACATTTATGGAGGTCTATAACTCGTCTCCTTGGGACCATCACTTGTTTACTATGTCCATCAAATTGCTTCCACATTGATATAATCACATGGGCTGGGTAAAAATCTGTATTAATTCCATTAAGCTTAACCTATGGGGATTCTCCCAAGTATATTGTTTCACCCATCCTCTCGGCTCTATGTAGCTTCCCTTTGTTTACTGTGATAACCCTATTTCAGTATTTCATGGTAGTATAACCATCTCTTTGGTGGAGTTTGGCTCGCTCTGGTAGAGAAGAGCATGGCAGACCACATCTATCAAATGCTACCATAAACTAGGTAAGGATTCTCTGGTTGTTATATATATGAATCTCAATTTTAAGAAATGTTTTTCTGTATGTATCAGTTCTTTCAGAAACTCTTAACAGGTTCTGGTGTAGAATTTTGGTAATGGCATTTCACTGAGTAGTGTTTTTGGGTTTACTTTGGTTTTATACCTATCCTTCATATTGTTTTCTTGGACCATGCATGATGATGACTTACTGTATTTTAAATGTTTCTTTGTCTAAGTTCCTCAAACCTTATGGTCTTGAGGTAAAACAATAGTTCATACTTGAGCCCTTCGGAAAATCTGTTACTTCGGTAAAGCTTCAAAATCAATTTGTGGTTTTGACTGTGTGCTATGTTGTTTTCTTGGGTTTTGTACCCTAGTCGGGAACTGGTTTTCATAATTGTGTGGAGGAGCATTTCCTTATGACTTTCATGTCATTGAGTCTTTCCTTTTTGTTATAGATACGCTGATATCAAGTAACTCTGGAATTTTTTTAGTGATATCCTTGGTCTATAAATTTATGAGGGTAAAGTCTTGGTACTCGTGAAGGTCCCGAGTTGTTTCTTTGAAGGGCATAATTAGTTTTCTTTTATATCCCTGCCTTATGAAATCATGAAATGCCTAAATTCTTGAGTATTCCAATAATGCTCGGCCTTTACTACATTTGACGTATTCCAGAAAAAAAAAGTCTGGTAAAATGTTAAAGAACTCATGAGATAAATCTTTACAATACAATTAATTCCGTGAGAACTTATTTCTTGGCATGTTCAATTTAATTTGTGTTATCCAAAAATTTAAATGACATTCCTTTTAATCTACAGTTCTTTCCCTTAATCTATGACACTTTTGTACAAGTATGAATACCATTTTTGTCTCTCTTCATTTTACCTTATTTCGGGCCTTTGGGACCTGGTGGAAGAATTACCTTGTTTGTTGTCCTAAAGGTTTAAATGTCTTAACTGGTTTTATCAAATCACATCCACGAAAGAAAACTCAAGTTTATTTAAAATTCTATTCATGATGTTTATTTCAAGAGGAGTTTGATTAAAACAAGAATAATTTTGTAACCTCATTATATAGCCAGTTGGGCAAATCTTGAGGATCCCGGATTGACAGTGTACATTCTTCATTATTTTTGTTTGGATGATGTATGATTATTCTCTTTCTGGAAATATTGCTAAATGTTTGGTTTCTAAAATCTAATGATGGGCCCCTTTTGACTACAAGGGTACTCATCAAGCAGTCCTTGCCTCCTCCAACCCCCCTTTGGTTTGTGGATGACGTTGTCAAGGATGTTGAGGAGGAAGACAACTTTTACTTTAGACCCCAAGTTAAGTACAATCCAAAACTTTCCTGTGTTGTCTCTTTTATAATTATTTTCCTTCGTAATTTAATTTTACATTCATCATAAGAATTTCAGGTTAGTATATAACCCTTCAAAGAATTATTTCCAAAAAGTAGATGTAAATTTTACATATCTATCTGAAATCACCGTTTTAGTAATACCATGTAGTCTAAAAATTTCTTTCGTGAATATTTCAGCAATGTTAATAGCTTTAAAAGTAGACTTCAGAGGAATAAAGTGTGCAGACTTACTAAGCTTATCGATTACCAACATAATTGAATCATTTTGTTTTCGAGTTCTAGGAAAACTTGTAATAAATTCTAGTGATATAGTCTCCCATTTCCATTCCAACACAGGTAAGGGATGCAACAAGCCAGCTAGAAGTTGGTGTTTTCCTTTTACGTGCTGACAATATTGACACTTAGCTAAGTATTTTGTTGTTCCTCCATTCATATTAAGCCAATAAAATATCTTCCTTAGTGTTGTTACCATTTTTTGGTATCCCAGATGACTAGAATATGGTTTCTTGTGTACCTCGTCCAAAACCATTAACTTTAATTCAACTAAATTTGGTATGTATATTTTTTTTTAAATCATAGTAGATTATTTCTGTCCAAACTTAGATCTGTTTTGTCTGAATTTTTTGTACTATTCCGTAAATCTGCCACTGTTTTAGTGTAACTTTCATGATTATTACCTGCGGCTTTTATCCTCTGCTCAGGATCACTTTTTTTCCTACTAATGTTTATTTCAAATGGCCCATGAACTCTTCTACTTAAGGAATTATCCACCTTGCTTTCATTATCCTTGATGTGTCTTACCTCAAAATCAAATTCGCTCAAGAAGGCCAACCATCTTTCTTGTCTTGCATTAAGTTCTGGTTGACTAAACAAAAATTTCACACCATTGTTATCAGTCAATAACATAAATTTTCTGCCCATTATAGAGTGTCACCATATTTTTAAGGTGTGTATTACAACTGCCAACTCTAATTCATGAGTGACATAGTTTTGTTCATGTTCCTTTAGTTTTCGAGACTCATAACAAATAATATGTCCTTCTTGAGTCAGGACACCACCCAAAACTTCTTTACTTGCATCCACATAGAATGTGAAGTCCTTGTCTAGATCTGCTACCTTTAAAATGGGTGTGGTTGTTAACAATTCATTTAAATTATTAAAACTGTCCTAGCATTTCTGTCACCGGTTAAAATTGGTTCCCTTCTTTATAATGATGTGATAGGGTATGCAATCTTGTAAAATCCCTCTATAAATATACGGTAATATTCGGTGATTCCCATGAATGAATGGATGTCCATTATGTCCTTAGGGATTGGCTATTCCATGATGGATATTATTTTCTTAGGTTTGACTGCAATAACTTCTGTAGATATTACATGTCCTAGGTACTGTATTTTCTTCTAATAAAAGTCACACTTATTGAATTTAGCATACAACTTGTGTTTTATTAGAGTTTGTGGAACTATCCTTAGGTGTTCTTCGTGTTCTTCTTTTGTTTTAGAATACACTAGGATATCACAAATAAATACTAAAAAACAATTGTCCAAGTACTGACTGAAAATACTATTCATTAAACACTTAAATGTGGTTGGCACGTTAGTGAGACCAAATAGTATAACAATAAATCCATAGTGTCCATATCTTTTCCTAATTGTTGTTTTACTTATGTCCTCATATTTTATCTTAACCTAGTTATAACCAGATCTTAAATCCAATTTAGAAAGATCTTTGCCCCACCTACTTGATCGAACAGATCATTTATCCTAAGTAAAGGGTACTTGTTCTTAAAAGTAATTTTGTTTAATTGTGTGTAATTGATGCATAACCTTAGAGTTCCTTCCTTCTTTTTAACAAAAGGAACTGGTGCTCCCCATGGTCAGAAACTTGGCCGAATGTAGTTCTTGTCCAAGAGTTCTTGTAATTGGATCTTTAATTATGTTAATTTGGGTAAAATCATTCAGCAGGGCGCCTTAGATATAGGAGCTGAACCAGGCAGTAGGTCGATAGAAAATTCTATCTCTCTCCTTGGGGGCAATTCAAGTATCTCCTTAGCAAACACATCTCTAAAATAATCAAAGACGACAAAATCCTCTAAGCTAGGTTTGTTTTCTTTTTCCAACAGGTTTGTATCTTGGATAACATAAATCCAAGAGCCTTTTCTCATGCACTTCTTAAATTGCATTGTTGAAATCTGCCTAACTGAGATTGGTTTTTGTATACCTTGAAGTGTTTTAACAGTGTTGTTTTCATATTTATACTTGAGTGATTTTTCATAACAATATAAAACTACTTTATGCCTTTCCAACCAATCCATTCTGATAATTATTTCATAAGACCCTAAAGGTAGAATATTCAGATTTGTCTTTGTGTTTTGATAACCTAAACTGAACTCACAGTGAGAAATAAAATCAAATACTTTTTTGTTTGTCCCTGTTGCTAGTTGTAGTATCCAATATTTTTCTTGTTTTGTTTTGTTAAGTTTAATCGAATCCACTACACCACGAGCGATATAAGTCAGTGTAGCTCCAGGATCAATTAAAACAAAAATATGAGTATTGTTAATTTTACATTCAAATTCCACTATAGTGGATTGGTGATCAGCTTATCGGGCATCCAAAACTACATTGATCCGATGTAATCTTATGCCTATATCTTCCACTATAGAAGATTCCTATATATTTTCAACCGTAGTCTTGGTTGTTGAAGTCAAACATGGATGGTTCCTCCTCAAGTGAGGTTCTCAACATTCCCAACATTTTAATGGTTCCCTCAGAATGTCCCCAAACTTCTTTGTGCCAAGATTCACTCGATTACCACCTCCTTTTGTGTTCTAGTTATTGGTGTGAAAATATTTCCTTGGAATATATTTGTTTCATTTCGGAAAGGGTTTGGTTGATATCCCTTCTTCTGTTGATTCATATGGTCTTGTTTCTTGTCTTACCAAGCCTTGGGAAACTCTGATTGTTGTTTGTATTGGTTGCAACACATTCGAGCCTTCCTGAAAATCTCACTCAAGGACTTAGGATTATCGAATTCAATTTTGTCCTTGTAGGACTATGGTAAACAACTTAGGAACCATTGGATTTTTATTTTTTCCTCCCGGATATAAGGCACGAACCTTAATAATTCCAGGAATTTTTTTATCAGGTCATCCATACCCATTTGAACAAGTCATAGTTCATAAAATTATTTGGTTTTTATTTCATAGTAACTTTCAAATATATATTGTTTCTTAAAGTATTTCTTAAAATATGACCATTCCATCTGTTTTTCCTTTAGGCCCTTGGCCAACTTCAGGTCCTTCCACCATATGCTATCTTTTCCTTTCATATTATAGATGGCCATTCTGACCTTCATATTGTTGGAATAGTTCCATATCTGGAAGTACTTCTTGTTGATATTATGGTAGCTGTGGGAGGTATTTACCTTCATGTGTAAACCTAATGAAAATACAATATTTTGGGAAGCAAGACGAAACCCAAATGAGTTGGCTAATAACCCTAGAAGACAAGTCGGATCAAGAGGATAATTTGTATTAGGTTATTATCCTCCAAGAGAAGAAGTCAGCCAGAAAAAATATTATATACTAAGTAAATAAGCACCCCGAATGAGAAGTCGGACCAGGCAGTTAGCCAGAATTAGTATCAATACAGGAGGATAGTCTTCATTCTGGCAGGGCATTCTTAGAATTGCAGAGAAACACTTTTTTCACTCCAGTTGGCCAGTTTGTGTGGAATTTTGGAGGAGAGTTGTCATTACAGCTCCTGCAGCTAGCATATTTCAATATTTGCTTGGACTATCTCTTGGTTATGGTTTGAACTATGTTGGAAATACTAAAACAACTGAGAGGGGGGGTGAATCAGTTGTTTAT
>CBVK0100393860.1:0-18185 GCA_900067695.1 Picea abies | reverse complement strand
CCCTGTTGTGCCAATAGACACTTATGTTGACAAGTTCAGTTTAGTATAAGTAAAGGTAAATTCCCCATTGAGGAATCGTATCTTTCACATGAGTTTGGAAATTTCAGCAAGTACATCTTCTTGGGAAAATTGTGAACCTCTCTTGGGCGCTAGTCTTTTAGGGTTTGAGAACCCTCTTGTGTGCTAGGTACTATTGGTGGTGAAGGTCTTTCTCTTGAAGAATATAGCAAAGGATTTGGTTGGGCCTTCTTCCCTTGTTGAGAAGGGTTTCCTAGGATACTTCTTATGTTCTTGTGCATGGTGTTTCTTCTTGTGATCTTGGTTGCTACAACATTTCAGTTTATGGTTAAGACAAATGCTAAAATGGAATGAACTTCATTCTTAACCTAGCTTATTGAAAAATTAACACCCAAATGGGTCCGTTCAACTTGAGAAGTAGCTAGTGATATTGTCGGTGATCCTATATATTAGTGTTGGACACGTTCATTGTTCCAACAAGCCTCTTCTCTTTTGGCTCAAGTTTCAGATACTCATGATCTAGAAATATTTGCAGAAGCGCCAGGCCATCCAAATTGGGACACAACAACGAATGAAGAATATTGTTCTTTAATGGCGAACAATACTTGGGATCTTGTACCTCTTTCGAAAGGAAGAAAACTTGTTAGATGTAAATGGGTGTATAGAACTAAGTATGCATTATATAGAAGTGTTGAAAGACACAAGGCCCAACTAGTTTCCAAAGGGTTCTCTCAAGTTGAAGGAATTGACTATAATGAAACCTTTTCCCCCATAGCCAAAATGAATTCCATTCCTCTTACTCTAGTCCTTTTTGCCTCACATAAATATGAATTCCATTCCCCTTTCTCTAAGTATGCTTGTGACCTTCTTCATCGCTTTCACATGGACTATTCTAAACCAACCCCTTCTCCCTTGTAGTATGGAATCAAACTTGCTACCACTTGTACTACTCCCAAAATTGATGCCATTTTGTACCGTCAGTTAGTTGGTAGCCTCTTATACTTGACTCATACTTGTCCTGATATTTCCTTTGTTGTTGGTCTTGTTTCCTAGTATATGCAAACACCCCATGAAATCCATTGGAAAGCAACTAAAAGGGTACTTCAATATGTTTGGGGTATAATTTAGTTTGGGATACATTGCCATTCAAAGGGGACTCCTTTGTTGGTTGGTT
The DNA here is from genome assembly GCA_900067695.1 of Picea abies. Classification (NCBI taxonomy): domain Eukaryota; kingdom Viridiplantae; phylum Streptophyta; class Pinopsida; order Pinales; family Pinaceae; genus Picea; species Picea abies. Next base: position 16,993 of record CBVK0100393860.1, on the reverse strand, counting down.
TCACTGATTCGGATTGGGTCAGCGACCCTGATGATCAAAATTCTATTGTAGGTTATGTTTTCAACTTTGGTTCTGGACTTGTCACTTGGGCTTGTAAGAAACAACATGTTATTTCTCTTTCTTCAGTAGAGGCAGAGTACCAAGAAATGATTAATGCAAGTCAAGAAGCCTTGTGGCTTTGACATATCCTTTCAGAGTTTGTATTCCAGTAGCAGCATCCGACTACTCTCTGATGTGACAATCAAAGTGCCATCAAGCTCTCCAAATATCCAGTTCAACATCAATGAAACAAACACATCGAGCTACATATTCACTTCATGAGAAAGCTAATTCATGATCAAGTTATTGAAGTGCTCTTTTGCCCTACAAAATATCTAGTTACAGACATTTTCAGAAATTCTCTTACAGAAGTGAAGTTTTCCAAACTTTGATCTATGTTAGGAGTTACTTAGGAGTTAGTTAAGATCAACTTGGTCTAATGTGTCGTTAGGTTAAAGTGTGTTTCCTAGTGTATTTATTTAGTATGGATTTGTAATTTGACTGCCATGATATGTTCTAGATATAGAGTGATTCAACAACTCATATTCTCCACGATATTAACAACTACATTGATTTATTGTTTAACACCTAATTGTCCAAGATATCTATTTAAAGAGCATGTAGGGTCATTTGTTGATGATCAATTGTGAGAAACTCTCTTGTAATATTTTTCTTTTACATTAATAAATTTCCTCAAGTGGTCACATTGGTTGAGGCTATGGATGTTTCCCCATTGGGGTTTTACCTTGTAAAAATATTGATGTGTTGATCTCTAATCTAGTTGTGTGAGTGGTTACTGAAGGTGTTCATCCTTTGTTGGAATACTCTCTGTTTTTTAACACACCTTCCTCCACGTAGACCATATAATCCTAAAGATAAAAGTGATTGTTATCTGAAAATGCTGGGGCGCTGAAATAATATCATATAAACCAAAAGGCCTTGAATCCACACCACCCATTTCATTGCAAGGTTACTCCCCTAAGTCACTACATCTATCCATTCAAGACCTCCCTCATTGTTGGGAATGATGCATACATCCTAAGGCACCATCCAAAGGCCTCGAGCTCACCCATACTTGTCCCTTAAATACAACTGCAACATCTGCTCCATCTGACGAAACTAAGCCTTGCTATGCAACCAACAAGACACATAGTAAACGTGAGAGGCATAGATGATCGTGACCAATGGCCATGACAATTAATTTCATGGTAAACTTGATGTCCTTATTCTACCATAATAGTAGTTTATGTTGCAACTAATAAATACACCAATCCCACATGGAAACCAAAGAGATCCCCACACCAAATGGGATGCACATAATAACTTGAGAGCAAACAAAAGTACACACTAAAGGAATCTATTCAATGGGTTTTTCAAGACTAACCAACCAATATTGGGTTTTGTGATCACCAACGTCACCCCATACGCCTCACAAAAGACAACCAAATAATCTCTAGATCCATCAATTGAACCTAGTCTACATGTGTAGAAAAGAGGAAATTGTTTGTAAAGTGATTATAACCATATTTAAACCACTGGGGAGAGGAATACCCATATGTGGCCCTATTTATGAGCAACTTCCTACAAGTAACTTGAGGCATATTTTGTTAACACGTAAAGGTAAGGCACAAAAGGACACCCTTGCTTAATGGACTGATGTAGCAAAGTATAGGGAGATATAAAATTATTCACTAAAAAAAAAGTATAGGAACCAAAGAAAAGAGTGTTCACCATCTCAACAAATCTTGGACCAAATCCTAGACAATTCAATATCTCTATGATGAAGGACCAATCAATCCCATTGTATGCTTTTTCAAAGACAATCTTCAATAATGAGGCTTGCTAATCAATCTCTCTGGTCCACTCTGTAGCCTCCAATGCTTACATCATTTTGTCAAAGATAAATTACCCTTGTGCAAAACCTATTTGTTCCCTACAAATAATCTTCCTAGCAACATCATGAACTTCAAGAGCTATAGCCTTGGCCATGATCTTGTAAGCTACACTCAATAAGGTGATAAGTCACTACCCCCCTATGGAAACTTTGGTAGCATTCTTGGGGATCAAATTAATCAACCATTGGTTGAGGGATTCAGTCAAGAAACTTGTGGAAAATGCTTCAGATGCCAAGCAACATAAATCATCCCCTACCATGTCCCACTTCGCCTTGTAAAATTCATAAGGCAACCAGTCTATTCTAGGGGATTTCTCATTCTGCATCAAACAAAGGGCATTAAAGAGTTCATCCTTTTTAAAATTCTTGTCTAACTTGTCACAGTCTCCAACGTAGACTTTATGTGGAACCACCTGATATTAGGAGTTCTTGGAAACCACAACTGAATTTGACAAAGCATAAGAACAAAAATGTTTTGAAAATGATGTCTAAACATAATTATATTCTCACCAAGATCCTCCTCAAGAGAACCATCTATTCTTTGCAAGCCAACCACCCTGTCGACTACCATTTTCTTTAGGAAGTCAAAGAAAATTTTAGAGCTCTCAACCCCCTCTTGAATCAAGTGCAATCAAGAGTGAACCTTAGTACCTTTGGAAATGTACTCCTCCTCTCTATGCATAACCAATTCCAAATGAGTTGCATCGTCCTAAAGCGAAGTGTTATGAAGATCCTTCTCTAATAAGATATGAACCTCCTATAGCCTCTTCTTAGCCTCCCATAACATTTGAGGGTTCCTGCAAGCCATCATTCTCCCCCACCCTCTTATAAGTTTGTTATTCTAACGAATATCAATCTCCCACCAAACAAGCCAATCTCTATCCCTAATATGGCAAGGGATTGGGTTCCAAACATGATGGATGAGAGTGTGAAAGTCAAGAAACTCCAAGTGTGAAGCATTAATCTTGAACAAAGAATAGGGTTTCGAATTTAGTGCATGGCCCACATAAATAAGACTCCTAATGGGTAAATGATATAAATCAATGGCCTATATCAAAACCTCCCTCATGTGTAGATGAATAGAAAGTGAAATGCCATTCCAAGGGCCATACACATGATCTAGTCTCACATGAACTTTGTCCTTTTCCTATCTTAAGTTGGACTAGGTGAACCGACCCCCATAGTTCAACTTTTCTTTTCCCCTAGTTGGGGTTAAACAACTACAAGGTTTCCTTACACCTCATCCAATATCATTTTTCCACACCACTAAGCACCATAATGATATCACCATCCCACTCAACCATATTAAATTCACCACCAATAGTCCAATACACATAAAGCAAGGAGCAATCTATCCAATCCTAAATATGACTCTGTTTTCAATTGAGATTCGGGGTGTAAACTAAATAGATTCCCAAGACTCAATCCTAAACCAAAAGGGTAATCCAAACACACTATTTGGCATGATCACATCCATGACATACTAAGAAATTCCATAAGAGAAGATAACAAGGACCATCCCCCACATCCTTGTACATGATTCATGGTCTAGAAGGAACAATTCCAACAATAGATCATACGTTTATTGAGCTCAAATCCTACAGATTTGACTTCTTGCAAAAGGACCAAATCCAACCTAGTCCTCTGTAAGGTGATCTTTCAACTTGAGTTGGGAGAAGGTGTCACACATTTAGTGTTAATAACATAACAAAACTAAATTAGAAAATATAAAAAAGAGAGAAAGAAAAAAGAAACGTAAAAATAACAAACTAGCATAGATCTATCTTAACTCGGGATTTTTTACGCAATGAAAGTTTTAAATCTAAGTTTTTGTTTTTGTTTCTTTTTAAATGTCTCTTTATATTTAATGAATCTAAGGTTAATATGGATATATAATAGCAATCCTCTAAATTAATATCTTTGAGATGTTATAGTTGAAATATTCAAGTGTTAAGGAGAAGCTTACAAATGCTCCTCAAAGTTAACAACTTTGTGAGGCTAATGGAGTCAATGGTGAATATGGAGGCATGCTAGCCTACCCACTAAGGTTTAATATCCTATTGATTTTCCTCAGAAGGAAAATCATGACCATGATAGGATGAACATGAGTAGATACATAATGATGCAACATGTAGTTTTGGTGTGAAGGAAGGAAGCTTGTCACAACTAAGAATGGAGCACAATGATGGAAAAGTGAAAAAGCACACAAATGATGGTCGAATAGAAGCACACAAAAAAGAGTGTGATGACGAGCTCATGGAAGGAGAACAACAAAGGTGGAGAAGAGTGTGCTAGAGGAAGGTGAAGGGTCAAAATGAAGGAAGCTAGAGAGGCAAAGATGTAGATGAAGAGTCCTATACGATGTTGAAGGGTGAAGGGTGGGAATAAATATCACAAAAGATAGTAGGAGGTTAGCTAATCTAATGGAGGAGTGAACCAATCATGTTATTCTATCACGACTAAGTCAAACTAGAGAGGAAGTGCATTATATATGCATATGCGAGGAGTGCAATGATGATAAAATGCTAAAGAAAAGGATGGTTGAAGAGAAGCACAAATGAAAGAGTGCGACAATGAGAATATAAGAAGAGCATGACAAAGGCATAGAAGAATGTGTTAAGGGAAGCTAAATGGTCATGAAAAATGAATCTAAAGAGTTGAAGAGGTAGATGAAGAGTCCGAGAGGAAGATGAAGAATTGGAAAAGATAATAAATAGCATGATGGATAGTGAGAGGAGGTTATCCAATACAATAAAGGAGTTAACTAGTTGAGTTAGCTAGTCATGGCTCAATCAAAATATAGAGGAAGCATTAGAGAGTTAGCCAAGAACCAAGCAAGGAGTTGAGAGTTTAGAGATACTCAATTGTGTATATAATCTATATGTATTCTAAAAATTAATATATAAGTATACCATCACCATAACTGTAATTTGGTGCCACGATTGTGTGGAAAATTCTCAGAATTCAAAATTCAACACAAAACGAAAATTTCACCTTCAACCTAGGAGCTTTCTTATATTCTTATCCCTATAAATTTTCAGCCTTAGGGTTGTTGCAAAACAAAGTACAAAATAACAAAGGAAAGGGTACAATGTTTCACTTCCAAACAACCTAAAATTCCCACCAATTCAAGGATAAAATATGCCAAACCAAAGGGACAACATTTATCCCTTTTATGGAAACTTATCAACCAAAAAGTTTGGCCCTGAGGGTTAGCTCAAGTGGTCTTGAGCTCGACGTGAGATCTCTCCTCTAGTGATCAGTTGGGGAGGTCACAAGTTCAATTCTCTTGATCCCCTCGGGGTGAGGATCTGTAATCAAGACTGACAATTTGCCTCATTTACCATCCATGGATCATGGGGAAGTACTCAAAGGGTTTTCCACATGGATTTCCTTGGAAAAAAAAGATGTGAGATCTCTCCCTAGTGATCAATTGGGGAAGTCACGGGTTCAACTCTCTTGATCCCCTTGGGGTGAGGCTCCATAATAAGGGCCAACGTTTTACCCCATTTACCATCTATGGATCATGGCGAAGTACTCAGAGGGTTTTCTGTGATGATTTCCTTGGAAAAAACTTATCAACCAATAACTATATCTGAAAATACTCTTTTACAATAGTAATAACAATAGTGCAATAGTAGTATAACAATAATAAAATCAACCCCTTATATTCTTCAATTAGATGTCAAATCTCTTTACAATTATCCTTTTACTTATGTCAAATCAACAAGACATATATGGTTGTAAATAACAATGCATAAAGAACATATATAGTTGATTATCAAATATGTAAATTGCATAAGTTCGGGATAAATGGAAACTTCATTAATATGTTGAAGATGAAGTATATGTAGATACCATTGCCTTCTCTCAAGGCTAGTACAAATCCTCCTAGTTATCCAAACCCTAGCTAGAGAAAATCAACAAAACCATAGCAACCAAGAAGATCCAATATGCAAGAATCACTCCAACGCATCCTCTAAGGCAAGATGTCCTTTCTTCCTCTTCTTCTTCGCAATTCCACCATAAGGTTTTATCACAAAGCATTAATCTCCAACCTATAAGGGATAAACCCTAACCCTATACCTCCAAGATAATGAGAGAGAGAGAGAGAGAGAGAGAGAGAGAGAGAGAGAGAGAGAGTCCTTTCTTCCTCTTCTTATTCACAATTCCACACAAAATACTAATATCCAATATCTAATGGATCAACCCTAACCCTATACCTCCAATATACTCAGAGAGAGAGAGAGAGAGAGAGAGAGAGAGAGAGAGAGAGATCATATATGAATGGAAAGACTCTATTTATATGAGAGGTAAGGGAGGCCAATAATACAATGTGGGCCATCGAGAGAGAGAGACCATATATGAATGGAAAGACTCTATTTATATGAGAGGTAAGGGAGGCCAACAATATAATGTGGGCTTTAGCCCTTACAAGCAACCTACAATAAACAATTGTAAGCCAACACAAGTGAGATGCTACACTCTAAATTACATGTTTCATTCTCTAAGGTGATGTTGTGCACAATAATGGCTCCAAGGTGATATAACTACGAAAGGAAAGTCCACATCCCTCCACCAGAAGTCTCCATAAATTCTGTTGTAACTTAAAATGTTACTTTTAAAAAAATTTCAAGTTTTTCTAATTCTTATCATTTAACTTCTATTCTACTTAGATTAAAAACATTTTTTATTCAAATATACCTTTGAATTTGTCCTCAGCCAAGCCATCTATTAATTCACTTTGTCCTCATTCAAAAACTTGATGATCAACTTCAATCTTAAATCCCATGCATTTTTATTAAAATTTAAACATAGTTTTATTAATATATTTTAAACATTGAACATTATAAAAAGGGGTTACTCTACACTAGGACTTTATTTAGACTTCGACCTCTCTATTTTTTTTTCATGACATCCTACTCACATTATTATATGGATGAACATAAAGTGAGTTATCCATTTTCATAAAGACATACATATTTCATACTATATATTATACATTACTATGTCTGGCCATAGCAGGGACATTAAGTTTTGAGCCAGTTACATTATGTCTTATGAACGGTTCCCAAAGCGCTGAAATAACATTTAGACTATAGTTTTCTTGGGTTTTCCTTGGGTTATGCCTGCATCGGGCATGACAGCCAGGGGATTAATGCCAGCGTGCGATGTGTTCGAGTCTGCATGAGTTTGCATGATATGGGAGCCAGGGGGTGGCGTCGGCCCTCATTTGAGTTTGCATGATATGGGAGCCAGGGGGTGGCGTCGGCCCTCATTAATGCTCTGCATTTCGATGTGTTAGAGTCTGCCTGCAATGCGATGTGTTCGAGTCTGCATGACTTTGCATGTCATAGAAAATGTGTCACTTCATACATGACCAGTGTCATGACCGAGGGCGGAGACAATTAAGCCATTAAGCTGGTGTCATGTGGCTTGAAGTTTATTGTGATCAGGTTATTGGAAATCGACAGTGTCGTGTGGCTTGAATTTTATTGCGATCAGGTTATTGGAAATCGACATCCTTTAAGGAGGCCAAGAAAAGAAGTCCTGAGTTATTTCTAAATTTCGCTATTGTTCAGCAGGAAGCTAGGTCGCATAAGGCCGTGTGTTGAGGAGGCGAGTCTTGCGGTAGAATTTTTCTGGAAGGCTCCCGTCACTCTGTACATAGGAGGTAAATTTCTTCCTTCAATTGTATTAATTTTCCTAGCCATGAAAATCCGTTAGGTTTTGAGCTCTGCATCTTATCTGCTTTGGAAAAACGTCTTCCCTCGTTTTCTGGCATCCAAACGATGCTTGCAATTCTTTCGATTTTGAGTTACCCGGCAGGGAATCAGAACTTTCGAGGTATTGGCGTGTTAAAGAGCTTAAAATTCAGTTTCTTTGTAGTTTCTTAAAGAATTTGCGGCAAGAACCTGTGAATTTCAAAATTCTTTTAGAAAACTACTATCAATCCGGAAATGTATACAGAAATTCGAACAAGATCGAATTTAAATTCAGTTCATCGACGGAATTGCCATCGGAATATTGAAATCTTTGATTTTTGAAAATCTCCTGAGATCAAGCTGAAACACAAAACTTCTTTTAGGGAATCTTAATTTTCAGAATTTATATTATTATGGTAGACTGCCTTAATGATAAGGCCTGCAATCATTGTTGCTATATTGCCCATTATGAAAATGATCAGCGTAGTCAGTAGCAACAACTGATAGATTTCAGGGGTACATTATTGTGATCTTAATTTTCAGAATTTATATTATTATGGTAGACTGCCTTAATGATAAACCCTGCAATCATTGTTGCTATATTGCCCATAATGAGAACGATGAGCGCAGTCAGTAGCAACAACTGATAGATTTCAGGGGTACATTGTTCTCTTAGTAATCTCGAGTGTTAAAATGCGATGGTGGATGCGGTGGAGTTGTCGAACAGATTGATTGTTCTACTTTTCTGGAATATGGTTCTTCTCCCCGGTGCCATTCTTAGAATAATATCGAGAAATCGATGTGATTTCTTACCATTGTCAAAGGCACTTGAATCACAATATTAACTTGAGACGTAGAGAATATTCATGTGAAAGTCACGAAGTACCCCGAGAGGATAATGCCCATCTCATTTTATTTAACTATACCTCTTCACCATCCTTTTTAGTATGATCCGACTCTGAGGTATCCGAAATGTCCATTCGCCCTTGCATTTGCAAAAGATGAAGCATTTGATTGAAGGAATTAATGGCTGGGAGAAGCCCCCAGCAGCCGTTGAGAGTATACAGAAGCACTGCAAGCTGACGATGTTTTTCTCTTGCAAAATTTCAATATAATAAGCACAATTTTTAATTTACGCTTTGGTCTTCGAATCGCCCAAAGTCGCAGACAATCTCACTCTCAACATCAACATGGTCGCATTCCATAAGTTCCTCAATCTGTTTATACGAGAATTTATTTTAAAAGTAACATTGAGGATTAGAAAACTATTGAATGATTCACAACCACTGTTTTAGAATACTGTTGAATGGATGAAAGAAAACACTGGAAAAATCCATTGTTTGTAGCAAATATTGTTTCAGAAGTCAATTAGTTGGATTGATTTACTTCGGAACATAAACATGAAAATGGTTGAATTGCTTTTAATTCAGCACATTTTTGCAGCCTTTTAGTCTCAACAATTCAACAACAAGAAATAGAGTAACGGGTTTCCTCTGTTCCCAAAAGTTTTCAAACCTTGAACGTTCTGATCACTTTACAGCCGGCTACCTGCAATACGACGTGCAATGATTACCAATACTTTCAGAAGTATGTATTGTATTTCTCAGGCTACTGCTAGTTTGCTTTGTGCAGAAGCAAACATGCTTTATCTGGAGACTCCGACGGGAGTTGGATTTTCCTACTCTAACGATACATCATACTATTTGGGTGCAAATGACGCTAAAACAAGTCAAATATCAGTGGCCAGATGCAAATTACATGTTAAAATTTCTGCAATACTTTAGTATGTTACGATAATCTGATGGTCTAATTTGTTTGCAGCGGAGGATAACTTGCTATTTCTTCATGGTTCGTTTGACAAGTTTCCAGAGTACAAGACTAGAGATTTGTATTTAACAGGGGAGAGCTATGCAGGTGAATTTATGATTTAAGTTGAGGTTCTTAGTAAAATTGATAGTAGGAAAAGATGGGAACATTTATCTTCTATAAGTCCCCTCATCTTCAAGCTAGCTGACTTGTATGACGTTTTGAACCAGGTCACTATATGCCTCAGTGGGCAGAACTTATTGTCGAATGGGTTTCTTCAACGTTTTTTTAGCTTTCTTCTGTTTTCACGGATTTGGCCTGTTTTAAGGAATTTACAGCGGCCTTTGGGTTCCGAACTGCCACTTCCGCAAGATCGGACGGCTGCATGCATTGTGTGTAGAGAAATATCCACGTGTGAGTAGCAATTAACTACTCAACTGTGAAGGAAAGAAGAAGAATTTGTATTCCATAAATTAAATTTTTATTCATTAATTGACTTGTTTTTTTTAAGTCTGGCAGTGTTGGAGGGCATAGCTCTTAGCAGCAATCGAAATTTCAGGGTATTGAGCAGCTCCTACCCATGGATTGCACGGATAGTCCTAAGTGACAGTTCTCCTCGACTCATTGGAAATAGGCCTTCTCACTCCTTCGACCTTTTCGAGGACGCTATCAACTGGATTCATGCCATCCAAACAACGATAACCGAGACATTCACACTCAAATCACATTCAAGTCAAATCTTAGATGGCATTCCAGAACGAGCTACTCGAACTTACAGTCACAATCAGGGTATCAAGGCATTTTGTGATGAGATTGCTGATGGTATTGCTGCTCGTGATCGTTTTTCGTTCAATTTAGAGGACCTCATCATCCAATCATGAATCTCCATGGGCTCTGTCTTGGTGTGCTAGCCTGTCGATATGCTAATGAAGTTATAATTGCAGCACCATGGGAGGTCACTAAAGTTATGATTACAACGCTCAATATTTCTTTGGTTGTGCATGGAAGCATTTGTATCTCTTCAGAAATCATGAATAAGTCATTAGGGTTTTAAAAAACTCTAATATACATAATACATCAGACAAACAACACCAACACCAGACACATTTGACTGACCAACAAATTAATTTGGATGAGATAAAGATCGATCGGCCCCTTTTGAACTTATATATTATATTATATACTCTTTATTTAGTATTGTCTCCTTTTGCTTCTTTACCACCTCGTAATGTTGATTATTTTAGGCTGGTAATGTAATTAAAATAACCAAGCCTGTCCTCTAGAGCGTGTATTGAGAAGCAGCTTGGGTTATAGCTCTTCTAGAGCTTGGTGTGTGTTTGGAGCAAGCATTAAGGAAAGGCTATACAAGATAAGCTAAAAACTAAAAGCCCCTATTTGGTCTGGGTTTGGATCCCTCAGTTCTTTGTTTATTATGGTTTCTACAATCGAAAGTATGAGTGCCAATTCTGTTGCATAGACTTCACGAATCTAGCAGGGACATTCCCACCTAGCAGGGACATTGCCACATATGTATATCAAATACTTGTAGTTTATATATATATATATATATATATATTATATTGAGATATAGTGTTAATAGGTTTATATTATATAGTATGGATTTGTTAAATTAGAAGACAGAGAAATTGACATGCAAGCAAAGTGCAAAGCTTTGGGATATCAATAATCATAGATTGTTGGAACATTCCTTGTAGTTCGTATTGTATATGGTGATTTTCTTTGTCGAGAAAGATTTGATCCAATAACGTGGAGGAGTTTGATAAGTTTCAATGAATTCTTTCATCGCTGGAATATCAATTACCCTATGCAAATGAGACAATGGTCTTCCAAAATCATTCAAGAGATTTGAAGACCGAAAAACAATGGTCCTTTTGACTTGTATATCTAAAAAAAATATACTTATATGTGTCTAGTATAAAGACAAGAGGATTCTAAGAAGGACGCAACAAGAGGAAGAACTTCATATGAATCTCAAAGTAATAGGGCCATTCTATTTACAGTGGGCCAGAAAACTAGTCAGTGGATTTACCATCGGCATTCACATTCTGTTTTTTTTTTTTTTTTTTTTTTCTGTTTTTTTTTTTTTTTTTGTTTATGTAATCTTCTTCTCTTCAATCAAAGAACTCTTCTTTCTCTTTTTTCTTTGTTTATGTAATCTTCTTCTTGTCAATCAAAGAACTCTTCTTTCTCTTTGAATGTAATATTTTCACAATTTTGTGTAGTTATAATAATATTTTGTAGACACATCCTAATTTTATTTTAGGTATAATGGTTAAGAACATGTGTTTCCTCCTAAAAGGTCATATGTTTAAATCCAAAGGGGGATAGGGTATGTATACCTCCGTAGATTTTACCAATAAAATCCCTAGGCAGAGGGGGTCTCATACACCAATTTGGTGTCTGGCTTGGTCCTGACCTTAAAAATACACCAATTTGGTGTCTGGCTTGGTCGTGACCTAAAAAATAGATTATTATTATTATCTGAACATATGTTAAAATAATAATTTAGATATGCTATCTACTTTTTTGTTATTATTTTAATTGTTTTAGGCTTCTAAGTGGAATGTTTTCTTTAACTACTTAGATAAGCTTGGTATTTATTACTACCTGTTTTTATTGAAGAACATCCTATACAGAAATCATATTGTGCAAGGATTCATTTATTTTGTTAAGCTATGGGATCTGAGTGAAATAGGCAATACGTTTTCATGCATACGGTTGGCTTCACCTGGTTATTTCCACACGCTTTCTTCTTATCAGACGTATTCAAGACTGCATGTCTTCTTGATTTACTTATGATTTTATGTTTTCCTTAGTGCCAAGGAGTACTATGTTATTCCCATCGACATTTGAGACCCTTCTTCTGAATCTTTCATTAAATTATTTTTATGACTTTGCATGATGGAGAAAGGGTCCCATTGGATAGGCCCCGGTTTGATAGTTTGTTTGGAGTTGTTTGCTTGCCATGTATGTCATTTATTCTCTAGCCATTTATTATTTTAGTTTTCTTTTCATATCTTGCATTACGATTATATATTAAAGGTTGTTCCGAGGTAACTCTCAACAATGTATTTTTGTGAAAAATAGAGGGTTACCCCCTTTGAATCAAGAGCCAAACTGAAGCCCAAAGCGAGGAGGCTTTATCAAAGCCTCATAGAATGCGTTGACATTGTTCCTTAGCCAGGAGAAATCTTGAGGAACAACAAACTCCATTGATCCTCTTAAACAATGTACTCCATTGGGTCAACTACCCTATAAGAATAATATCAAATCCCTAGGCATCCCTAATCCATATGGAATCCTTTGAATAGGAATCCAAGCTACCACATGTCAACTAGAGCATGATTCCCTCCTCCAAGCTACACAATGCTCCTCATCCCATGTAGGGCGCTCTCCAAGCAAGTGGATCCTCCATGGGGCTCTAATAAAGGGTGTCCAACAAATTATCAAGAGAACGCCAATGCCCAAGGGAGGAACAATAAGCCAACAACCATCCAAGATCAAGCATCCACTAAGAAAGTTATCTCAACTATGCAAATACATCAATGACTATATCATGTGCTAATTCATCTCGAACCATCTAGGGGTGGTTTGTACACCATGTACCCCAAATCTCATTAAGCATCCCAAGCATAATATAAACACTTTCGGAGTAACCCCAGAAGTTAACAAATTGAATACATTTATTATCTTAGTGTGATATCTTATAACCATAAAAAAATTTAGGTTGTTGTGCCAGAGGGGAATTTGGATTACATGTCCCATTAGCATCATCTTACCTTTGACAGGTCTCAAATAGAATGTAAGTCCTCTAAATACTCCATACGATTTTACATGCACTATAATGGCCAAGCCCTTTCATTTCCTCATCCCCACACTACACCATTTTAGAGTTCCACTTAGGAAAATCTTCTTGGTTTCTCTTGTATGCATGATTTGGAATGGATGCATCACCCACTTTATTCAAGGATTTCCTAGCTATAACTTAGCAATGGTAATAATCAATTCTCCATAAGCATACAATCTTTCCTCTTTGAATTTCTCCAGATGATAGAAATGTTATTCAATGCAATTTGGGCAAGTTGTCTCAAATCTCATCTTTTGTCACATAGTGATGTGAAAATTAATGGTCTCACTTGACAAAGTATCATACATTTAAACAATGATTCACACACATATACAAAATCATATTATTCAATGGCAAGGCAACAATATACTCTTTCACATTAATTGTTATAGTACATAAAATACAAATTAGACTTTGCACTTTCAACATTCCACTAGTTGGCTCTTGGTTAACTTTCTATATGAATCTAATACTCGACTCCATGATCCAACTAGATAATACATTTATCTCACTAATTAACCTACTCTTGACATTCATCCCATTTATGCTTACTAGCTTATTATTAGTTTCATCTCTAGCTCTTAAGTTCCTCCTTTATCTAATCATTTCATTGTCCTTTATTTCATGTCTTTTCAACACCCTCCAACACATTTATCTCACTAATTAACCTACTCTTGACATTCATCCCATTTATGCTTACTAGCTTATTATTAGTTTCATCTCTAGCTCTTAAGTTCCTCCTTTGTCTAATCATTTCATCGTCCTTTATTTCATGTCCTTTCAACACCCTCCAACACATTGCATGTCATAGTCATTTTGTATTACTATTGTACTAACCCTAGATGCAACCTCCCATTGACATCATCCTCTACACACTCCATCCTAAACTATTAAACATGCTTTCCTTCATACCAAAACTTAGTCAATCAAGCTCATGCTCTTTCATTTGTGCTTCTTTCTATTGCGCTCTCCTCTAGTATGTGGTTGCTTCTATTATTCCTTCTTCTATCACACACAATATCTATCCTTTTGAGGGATGCTCATCCATCACTAATCACATCCTTGGTTTATATGATATTTTAGCATGATATAGTAAGAGAAGGTTAGTCAATGTAGCAAAGGAGTTAACTATTTGAGTTAGGTAATAATGGTTAAGTAAAAATAAAGAGGAAGCATTGAAGACTTGGCCAAGAGCCAAATACATAGTTGATATGTTAGAGCTCCCAAGTTGTATCTATAATCTTATGTATTCTAATAATTAATATAAGACTAAATTGTTTATGTGATTGTAAATTGGTTTATGATTGAATACATGTCTTATTATCTTAGTATGATCTCTTGTGACAATAAAATTGCAAGTTGTTACATAAGAGGTTGTAACATGCAAAATATATATAATATTAAGTGATAATAATAATAATAATAATAATTAGTTATTAATTGTTTAAGGGATGCATCCTTTCATGGATAGTCACCACGATGTTTTTAGGTTCTCTATATATTTTGGCACTTTCATTGTACATCTATTCATCATATACTATCTTTTTTTATCTCATTATATACATTCTTATTCAATATATTTATTGTCCAGTATGGATTATAGTTGCTTATTCCATTTATGATGGATGTTAGTCATAAGAACCAGATTGGTTCGTTGCATTGGTATCAGAGCTTTGTTGTTGATCCTAGCCATTGGCCATACAGGCTTGTAGCCTCATATAAAAAAAAAATAGAGTTTCTCTAATTTATCCAGGTCTTTGACCACGTGAGGGAATTAAAAAAAAATCATCATAAAAAATTATCATTGAAGAAAAAATCTTTCAGTTGCAAGAAATTATAAGTTATTACGAGATATCAAGAAGAAGGAAAAAGAAAATAAAGGAAGAAAAAAGGGAGAAGAAAAAAGAAAGAAAGAAAGAAAAAAGAAAGAATAAAAAAAGAAAATATTCCAAAGAAGAAGGAAGAGTAAATTTTGATCTTACTGTACAAGCCCATGGTTTTGGTAAACCATTGGCCAACGGTATTTTCCCTACCCTATAAAAAAATAATTTACAGTGGTAACTTTTTACAACTTTCTATATACACGTGGTGGAGTTGAAGCCAAAATAAAAAGTCAATGACCTAAGTCTTTTGGAGTAATATTAATTCAATAAAAGTCAAAATATATTTTAGCAAAATAATAATGTGCCCAATTAACTTGTGTAAATGATATTCATATAGGAAAAGTAAGAAGAGAGGGTATCATATCAAATATTGTGGAGTTAGAGATATCCACAAAAAGATAAGGAGGAAAGTTAAAGGATTTAAAAAAAGAAGAAGTGAAAAGTGTATTGTTTTAAAAGTGGTTCTTGAAATTCATACATTTATCATTTATAAAAAATAAATACAAAGTGAACTATGACATCTACAAAGAAAACATTTTCGGCAAAATGTCCCTATTATGCAAAAGAGGAAGAGTATGAAAAGGGCCTTATGAATGGAACTCACCCTTATCCATATTGTAAAAAGCTTTTCACTTTAGTAGAAAATCAAGGTGACACACATCGGGAGGTGAAAATAAAAGAATTAGAGAATCAACTAACTCATTATCAACAACACAACAAAAATTTACAATTTCAAGTTGGGTTGGAGCAAATGCTAAAAAACCAAGAAGAGAGACAAAAACAAAATCTTGAGGGAAAATTACTAGAAAAAGACAAAGACATTTCTTACTTTAAAAAACATAACCAAAAGTTATTGGTACAATTAAATGAGGCAAAAGATAAGAAGCAACGGGATCAGAAGTTAGAACAAGCTATTTGCGATCTCATTAAGAAATTAACAGAGAAAGATGAGGAGAATTGTTGTTTAAAGAACCATAATCAAAGCTTGGTTGAACAAACCAAGAAGTTAAAGAATGAGAAGAAATTATCCGAAAAAGATGAAGAAACCTCTCACTTACGAACACTTAATCAACAATTGCTTGCACACATTAAAATTTTAAAGAACGAAATAACAGAAAATTTGGAACTAAAAAATGAAGATGACAAGTCAGGAAATAAGGAAGAACTTTTACGTTTAAGGCAACAAAATCAAGACTTACTTACCCAAATTAGAAAGCTAAAGCATGATAATAAGTCTTTACAAGAAGAGCTAGATCACAAAGAAACAATGACTAAATCAATTGAAATAGAGAAGCTTCTAGTTCAAAAAATCCAAACCTCAGAGAAAGAAACAAACATTGATCCAATTGAATTACTAGAAACATCAAAAGTTGAAGAAAAATCTAATAAAAAATATTTTGAGGAGATTTGGGTGCCTTATCGTCATCTCAATCACAAGATTTGTTATGACCAACAACAAGGTCAAGAGGAATACAAACAATTTTCTTCTTACCAACAATTAAACTACAACATTGAAAAAGAACGAAGACAAAATCGACAACTTCTATGGAAGCCTAAAATAAGAAATTCTATCCGAACAATCAATCATAAAACAATTACAATGAAAGTAGATTTGGGGTGGATCACTTCCAAAAAGATGCAACATATTACTTTAGGAATTCAAAGATTATATTGTTTTGTTTCGTCAAGTGTCGCAACTACAAAACCAAAAGATCATGAGAAGTCAATTCGAGTTAGAACAAGAGATAGATGCTTCTCTAATCATGCTTTGAGGACAAAACATTTTTAAAAGGAAGGA
>CBVK0100393859.1:0-17342 GCA_900067695.1 Picea abies | reverse complement strand
TATATACATTCTTATTCAATATATTTATTGTCCAGTATGGATTACAGTTACTTATTCCATTTAAGATGGATGTCAGTCGTAAGAACCAAATTGATTCTTTGCAGAGGTGAAATTGGATACCACATCCCCATTGGTGTACTCATATTGCTTTTGACAACTCTCAAATAAAATGTGGTTCCTTTCAATACTCCATATGATATTACATCCAGCCCAATGGCCAAACCCTTTCATTTTTCTCAACCCCACGCAACACCATTTTAAAGTTCCACTTAGGAAAATCTCCTTGGTTTCTCTTGCACCCATGGTTTGGAATGGATGCACCTCCCACTTTATTTAGGGACTACTTAGCTAGATCATATGATTGGTCATATTCAATTCTCCATATGCATATAGCTTTTCCTCTTTGATTTATTCAATAATTTTTAAACACTAATCAATGTAAGCAAGGTGTCTCGAATCTCACCTTTGTCACATGGTGGCTTGCAATTTAGTGGTCTCACATGACAACACTAAGTATCATACATTTAAAAAATGATACACACATGGTAATGCAAAATTATATTTCTCAAGTACAATGAAATGGTCTACTCTTTCCCATTAATTGTTAGAATATGTAAAATATAAATTAGAATTTTCACTTTCAACATTACATTGCTTTGCTCTGGGTTGACTCTCTATTTGACTATGATATCAACTCCATGATCTAACTATATAACACCTTTATCTCACTGATTAGCATGCTCTTGTTGACATTGGCCCTATTTATTCTTCTTCGCTTCCCCTGTGGCTTCCTCTCTAGTACTTAAGTTCCTCCTTTGTCTAATAATTTCATCTTCCTTTGCTTCATGACCTTTCAATGTGTTTTCAATGCCTCCAAGACATTACATTTCTTAGTCATGTTATTTTCCTATCATTCTAAACCTGCACGCTCATCCTTGTATTGACGTCATCCTCTACACACTCCATCCTAGACTATTGCACATCCTTTCCTTCATGGCAAAAGTCACTATGTCGAGCTTGTGCTCTTCAATTTGTGTTTCTTTTTATTGCACTATCCTCTATTGTGCGCTTGCTTCTATTATTCCTTCCTCTATCACACATTCTAACTTAGCCTTTTGAGGGATGATCTTGCATCATCGATCATACCCTCAATTTATTTGAGATTGTGACATCATAGTTAGTAAGAGGAGATTAGCCAATGTATGGAGTTCACTACTCATGGCCAAGTCAAAATAAAGAGGAAACATTAAAGAGTTAGCTAAGAGCCATGTATGGAGATTAGAGCTTAGAGTTCTTGAGTTATATTTATAATTCATACGTATTCCAACAATTAATATACAAGAAAACCATTTCCATGACAATAATTTGGTTTTGTGATTGAATACATGTGTTATTACCTTAGTGTGATCTATTGTGATCTATTGTGACCATAAAGTTGCAAGTTGTTGTGTAATATATGACTTTAGATATGACATGCCAATTGACTTCATCTTGCCTTTGAAAACTTGTAAATAGAATGTAAGTCTTCTAAATCCTCCATATGATTTTACAGGTTGTCCAATGGCTAAACACTTTCATTTTTCTCAACCCCACATGACATCATTTTAGAGCTCCACTTAGGAAAATCTCCGTAGTTTCTCTTACACCCTTGGTTTAGAATGGAAGCATCTCTCACTTTTTGCATGGATTGCCTAGCTAAGGCTTGGGATTGGTCATAGTTAATTCTCCATAAGAATGTGGTCTTCCTCTTTTAATTTCTTCAATTGATAGAAATGTTAATCAACACAATTGGGGCACAATGTCTCAAATATCATCTTTTATTGCATAACAATTTTGTACTTATTGATTTCACATGACTATGCAAAGTATCATACATCCAAACAATGATTCACACATGGTCATACAAAACAATATTACTTAATGATGGAGCAATGATTTACTCTTTCCCATTAATTGTTAGAGTATATAAAATATCGATTATAGACTTTGCACTTTCAACATTCCAATACTTGGCTCTTGGTCAACTCTCTATCTGACTTTGATACTGAATTCCCCGATCTAACTGCATAATACCTTTATCTGACTAATTGACCCGTTCCTAATGGCATTCATCCCATTTATTTTTCTTGGCTTTCACTTTAGCTTCCTCTCTATCTCTTTAGTCCCTCCTTTATCTGATCATTTCATCTTCCTCAACTTCATGACCTTTCATCCCCCTCTAACACATTACATGTCTTAGTCGTGTTGTTTTCCTAGCGTTCTCAACTGACATGGTCATCCTTGAACTCATATTAACGTCATCCTTTGCACACTCTATCATAATGTGTTCCATGTTTTCCTTCATGCCAAAAATTATTTTTCTAAGCTTGTGCTCTTTTATTCGAGTTTCTTCTATTGCACTCTCCTCTATCATGTGCTTTCTTCCATTATGCCTTCCTATATTGCACATTCTAACTTAGACTTTTCCTCAAAGATCTACCACCATACTTGGATCCTTGGGGTTTTTTAAAGGCTTGTCCTTCTCATACCTTCCTCTTAACTAACATCTTTTTCTAAACTAAATCAAGTACATTGGTGCTCCTATTTGATACCCTGTTGGCCTTTGACCAAGTTTTGAGGATCCTTGGTCATGTTTGACCTATTTTAGGACTTCGACAGGCTGTCGAAGGTGGAGCACAAGTCGAAAGCGGAGATCATGGGATCTCGACCCTTTGTTTAGGGCTTTTTGGGTTTTGGGCTTATGTAACGGGTATGGAGATTTTGGCCCATGAGTTTTACCCATGTTTAGGACCATTTTGTAATGTATAAATAGAAATCTAGGCGATGTAAGTAGGGGGTGTATGTGATGCTAAGTGCAAAGGCACAAGTGTGTGATACCAAGTGCTAAGTGCAAGTGATAATTGTACATGCTTTGTGCATGTTGTGTGAGACTTGCAAGGCTAAGTGAAAGTGACTGTAAGGGATTGAGTAGAAGCTTTGTGTTGTAACCTAACTCGGGGAAGGAGTATCTAGCAAGGTGCGTGTAGATATCCTGTCCTATGTAGAGTAGGATCTTGTGGCTCTGTGCATGTAGCATATTGACAGAAGATAATAACAGAGAAGAAGAGTTGGTGGACATAGCCCCAGGCTGAGGGTGAACCACGTATATCCTGTGTTGTTATGATTTGTGCGATGTATTGATGTGTTTACTTGCTTAGTGCTTTGGCATAGATAAATGATAGATAGATATGTTGATGTTTTGTGCTTATTAATATGAATAAGTGCTAGATCTAACCTATGTGAATGTGCTTAGTGCTCAACTATACTAGATCTGGGTGAATACTACGGTGCTCTGTGATTAGGGTTTTTACTGCAAAGTAGATATTGGTTAAATGCTGATGAATTGTAACTATTAAGTGCTTTGATAGAATATTGTAATCACAGATCTGTGTCCCAGCTAAGGTTGCAGACACCGGAGTCCTGCAACCATCCCTGCCTCTACCTCGGGTGAGACTTCATCTACTTCATAGGTGTTGCTGAAAGGGTCGGTAGTTAGGGTTTTGTTGGTGCGCTCTTGAGCGTTGAACCCTGGGTCCGCCCCTTGTGCCAACAAATGGTTACGTTGCCGGGACCTGAAGCTGTGATTGTTGGGAACTGAAGAAAAGAGAAAGCTTCGTGTGTAGATCTGTTGCCCTAGTGCGCAGTATTCTACTTGACTTGTGAAGCTCCGTGCTAAGAAGAGAAGTCAGATCTGAAGAAAAGAGGTAAGATCTTGAAGCTTTGTGCTCTGATAAAGGTAAGAACAGTGAAAAGTTTTGATTGAAAAGGTAATATAAGTGGAAATTTTTATTTCGAAAGTATGGATCTAGGTATGTTTGATAAATTTTCTCCTAGCCTGAAAACTAGGGCACAACTATAAGAAAGAAGATTTGATATGAGTAGATCTATTAGAAATGATGAAATATATGTTATTCCTATGCATAGAAAGAATGTTTGGACTAACAAATGGATGTAGGACCCTAGAAAGAATTTTTTGCAGGTTAGTTACTGTGACCCTAGTGCGTAGTACATGAAAGGTTGGGGATCGTTCAAAAGAAAGAGAGGATTAAATCTTTGCTATAGTTGCAGAAGACTAGGACATCTTGCTAAGGAATGCCCTAGTAAAGGTCCTATTTTCCTTTGTTGTAAAACTATGTACCATGAAGTTTTGGATTTCCCTAAAATGATTGCTAAGGTTGAAAGAATGAATATGAGACAAGAAAACCTTGAGGAAGATCAAGAAACTAAGACCATGGCATAACCCCAGAAAGAATAAGAGAATGTATTGCTACAAATGAGAGGAACCCTGACTGACCACAAAAATATCAACTTATCAAAGATCTTCAAAGAAAAAGAATGCATAGAAACAAGAATATGAGACTTCAGCATTGACTATGTTCTGGATGAAGAAACACAGGTGAACAACATGACAGAAAGAACTTGAGAAATTTTAGGAAAACCTGCTATGATTATTTCATTAGGAGGAATAGGATTATTCAGAGGAAAGTTGATAAACCTATGTGGAAGACTCACCAAGATGTCTTTGAGTGCTCATGGAAATTCAATAGAGGAATATTTTGAGGTTGTTAAATTTATTGAGAGCGGAAACCCATTTGCTATGTTACTAGGAAAAACCTGGATTGAGAAGGATTAGGCCAGAAGAAAAGAAGAGGAAGTCTTAGAACATAAGAAGAAAGAATTAAAATAATTCATCACTAGGAGGATAACACACTTGATTGAAGAACAGGAGAACAAAGTGAAGCTATTTAGAACCATAAACTTGGATGTCGAAGTTGACAGAACACAAGAAGACTCACAGAAGAGTGGAGCACCTACCCCAAACAGAGAAGAAGTATTTCCCTTGGACCCTATGAAAGAATCTCAACATTGCGAAGTTACTATGCCAAAAGGAGGTAAGAATCAGAATGGAAAGAGGAATACCAAGACGAAGATCATAGGGAAAAAGGCTAGAAAGCTCAATAAGAAGAGAGAAAAGTTGCAGAATGTTCCAGAGGGGACTTTGCAGAAGGAAGATTTGCAAAACTAGAACTTCATCGGGATATCAGAACAACGCAACATGGCACTTTGCCATGGCGAAGCAATATAACCGTTAGACCGACGCTCCCAAACATTTAGAACAATAGTTACGACCGGAAAGATCGTCTTCAGACCGTTGGGACCGCACTGCAATGGGCAGAACCGCATTGATGAAGGCCTCTTGTCTGTTGGAGAAGACCCGTTACATCGCTGTCTACTTATTTCGTCGACTTTTGCACCAAGAACACTTTTGCGAATTGTATCCAAGCCAACTCATTGCTACTACATTGCGTTTACTAAGATCGACACCTGTTTTATTGCTTTGAGCACCCATTCATCAATCCGAGTTATCTGATCTTGAGCGTGTATGTCAGACGAACTCAATGCAACTAAAAAGTGTGTAAAAGAAGTTCTAATCGATCTAATGGCCGAGAAAGTAATGTCCGCAAGTATTCAACCCTCGTCGATGAGAGGAGTGCAACCCTCCCCGTCGACTGCTCGCAGATCCGGACCATCCCGAGCTGCAGCGGAGAAGAGAACCAATCATCGAGATGACTTGGCGAATGCGAATTTAATCCTGACTATCCTGCCCGACTACATCCTGCCTTTGGCTGGCGCGGTGAGTCGTAAAAGTGTCCTGAGGGATTTTGATTATACCTTGGTTACTGCGTACCTCCCGAAGGGGATATGTGCAGTTAGAACGCAACAAGATAAGATCGCGACATTGAAATTCAACGACTTCAACCTAGGGGACTGCAAGAACCACAGTATGCTCGCTCCTCATAGATATTTGACTAGGACGAAGGGGAAGAAATCGAGGATAATCCTCTAACCATGGACTATGAACCTTGCGCAGTCCACCATCCTGAATGTGATGAAGATTCCACATTTTAGAAGGCACCAGGAAGTTAACGCATGTGTTAAGATCATGCTATCATGTTACCATGGTGGCTATCTATGGCTAGACAGACGCATCATAGTTGATCCGACGTTGAACCATAGGATCACCGGATGGAGCATGCAGGGACCTGACCCACAAGACTTCTACCCGGGGAAGGCTGCAAACCGCACACTGGCATAGAGGATTAAAGACACATATGGAAATGTAGAAAAGGGGATGCGAGACTACAAGTTAGCTTTCATCCATAATGGATCAGTGCGCCTGTCCTGCTAGCTGATCATAGGAAAGCTAATGAGAAAGAACAGACCTACACAGGTCACGGGGTTTGTTGTTGACCTCGCCAAAAAATGTGTAGAAGGACTGCAAATGAACTGGGTGAAGTACTTAGTCAACCAACTCGAATTGGATTGTCGCGAAGCTCAGGATCAGGGCTATTAGTTCCATTTTAGTTGGCTACTGATCCTCATAACATTTACTGCCTAGGAGATGCCGGAAGGTGTGGCCTTCCTGGATATTGAGCCATTTGAGCCACTCACTGCGAAGTTCACCACACTCTGGTACTCGAGCGATATGGGAAAACAATGGCAGTCGAATGCAGTATTTCACACATACTATCTCCAATTGAAGAGGGCTATTGGGGTCGTCCCTCCCATGACTCCGAACACCCTGCACTGGTTCGGACCCCTCATGAAGTTCCACATAGATCAACACTTTATTTATATCACTGCACGTGCAGACGAGCATAAAG
This sequence comes from Picea abies, assembly GCA_900067695.1. NCBI lineage: Eukaryota > Viridiplantae > Streptophyta > Pinopsida > Pinales > Pinaceae > Picea > Picea abies. The sequence continues at coordinate 10,638 of CBVK0100393859.1, read as the reverse complement.
AAAAGCTTCAATCATACTATAAGCTCACAGAGGAGGACCTCGAGGAGATAACTAAGAACTGGTTTGCAGAGATCCTTATCCCTGCTGACCCCACATAAATGTCTAATCCTAAACTACTTGGTAGCTCAAAGGCCACTCATGAAGAACACGATACACCTGGAACCAACAGGAGGAAGAAGACCGAGGAGCTACAAAACCTGAGTAGCGCATCAGAAGAAACCGCTTCAGAATCACCGGGACGAGGAGGTGATGACAAAGTAGATAAATAAGAGACCAATGGAAAAGATGATCAACAGAAGCAAGGTGAAGTAACACCGCCTAGGGATCCTATTGATGAGGCTGATCCCTCTAAGAAAAGAAAGGTTTCCCCCATGAAACCTACCTCGAGGAAAAAATCCAGAGCTAGTAAGACCAAGTTGCAGACTGTGCTCACGCTCGATGACTTCGACTTCATCATCGTAGTCGTATCAGATGCTTCATAGGATATTATGTAGAACACAAAAGCCAAGCAAGCAGCCATGTATGATAGTATTGAGACAGAACTCAGAGGGGTACAACAGACCCTTCACTCCAGCCACGCAGTATCCACTGCTCCCCCACCATCAGAAGAATAGAGTTGGGAGATGAACTTGCCCAACTCCACAGAATAGCTGATGCAACCGAAGCTCACCTTCGTCGAGTGCAAGAAGAGAAAGAACAGGCCACGGTGGTCCTGAAGCAAGCACAAGAGGAAATGGTAGAGCAACGTCGAGTTGCGCAGCAGGAGAAGGATGACCTCCACACCAAGTTTGAAGAGGAGAAAACACAGATCCAGCAAGAGAGAGAGCAGTTGCTCGCAGAACAACTCAGAGTCAAAGAAGCAGTCAGTAGAACACTTCGCTCTGTGATAGGCTTAGAGAAAAAGGTAGAAGAACCAGTAGAGAAGCAAGTAGCGAAGCTATCCAACAACTTCAACAGAGAATTGCAGACCTAGAACTACGAATAATGCCAAGTACCTCACAAGATGTGCGAGATCAAAGGGAAGCCATTGCCCGGAGCACAGTTGAGAGGATCAGAGCATTCGCTCTGGAATGTAAAAAGCTTAGCAGTAGAAGTGCACAAACCTACGAGCGACTTACTAAAGAACCTGAAATAAAGGCACTGGAGTCACAACTCCAGGAGGCAAAGCAACAAGCAACGATAGTACAGGCATAGTTAAAGATCCTGTCAGCAGTTGAAAGGATGAAGTGATCCCAGGAACAACACACTGCTCAACAACGGGTTCACACCATACAGAGAAAAGTCATGGAAGTGACTCAGAGGCTCTAAGCAGTACAACACGAAGCGTGCCAACTATTTGAGGAGATTGAAGGCCGGGGAGAAAATCTGGAACAAGTCATCACTGCAGTCGAACAATGCTTAGAGGGACCTGTCAAAATAGCAGTTATCCAAGAGTTTGCTGAGCAGGAGGCCTTGACGCAACAACAGGTCGAAGTAGCTCAAGGCTTTTTAAGTAGAGCTACCCAGACTAGAGTGACTCGGGATGAGTCATAGGTGAGTGTTGGGGGCCTATTGGCCCTTGACCAAGTTTTGAGGATCCTTGGTCATGTTTGACCTATTTTGGGACTTCGATAGGCTGTTGAAGGTGGAGCGCAAGTTGAAGCGGAGATCGTGGGATCTCGATCCCTTATTTATGGATTTTTGGGTTTTGAGATTATGTAACGGATATGGGGATGTTGGCCCATGGGTTTTACCCATGTTTAGGCCCATTTTATAATGTACAAATAGAAATATAGGCGATGTAAGTAGGGGGTGCATGTGATGCTAAGTGCAAAGGTGCAAGTGTGTGATACCAAGTGTTAAGTGCAAGTGATAGTTGTACATGCTTTGTGCATGTTGTGTGAGACTTGCAAGGCTAAGTGCAAGTGACTGTAAGGGATTGAGTAGAAGATTTGTGCTGTAACCTAACTCGGGGAAGGAGGATCTTGTGAGGTGCGTGCAGTTCTCCTGTCCTATGCGGAGTAGGATCTTGTGGCTCTGTGCATGTAGAATATTGATAGAAGATAATAATAGAGAAGAAGAGTTGGTGGACGTAGCCCCAGGCTGGGGGTGAACCACATATATCTTGTGTTGTTATGCTTTGTGCGATGTATTGATGTGTTTACTTTCTTAGTGCTTTGGGACAGATAAATGATAGATAGATGTGTTGATGTTTTGTGCTGCTAGATCTAACCTATGTGAATGTGCTTAGTGCTCGACTATACTAGATCTAGGTGAATATTGCGGTGCTCTGTGATTAGGGTTTTTACTACGAAGTAGATACTGGTTAAATATCGATGAACTGTAACTACTAGGTGCTTTGATAGAATATTGTAATCACAGATCTGTGTCCTAGCTAAGGTTGCAGACATTGGAGTCCTGCAACCACCGCTGCCTCTACCTTGGGTGAGACTTCATCTGCTAAAGGGCCGATAGTTAGGGTTTTGTTGGTGCGCTCTTGAACGTTGAACCCTAGGTCTGCTCCTTGTGCGAACATACCCTATAAGAATTTTTCTCTAGGAAGTATTCACTTCAACTTTTCATCCTTAAACATGGACATATTTCTAAACCAACCAACAAATAAATCTTTTCAAAGCTCAATACAAAATATTCACTGCACTTCAACTTTTCATCCTTAAACATGGACATATTTATGAACCAACCAATAAATAGATCTTTTCAGAGCTCAAAACAAAATATTCATTATTGCTTGAGGGTTTCTTTATTGTAGTGAAGTATTTTCCTTTAATATAAAAAGGGGTATTTTAAAACCTTATTTTTTTAATTGTACATCTTGGGTGATTCAATACTTATTTATTAGATAAAATTTTCTAAGAAGATGAAGGGTTGATTTCATTTCATTCATCAAGGGTTTATAAGGAGATGGAAAGTTGACTTTACTTTGTTAAATAAATGAAGGGTTGATTTCATTTCATTCATCAAGGGTTTATAAGGAGATGGAAAGTTTGACTTTACTTTGTTAAATAGATGAAGGGTTGATTTCATTTCATTCATCAAGGGTTTATAAGGAGATGGAAAGTTGACTTTACTTTGTTAAATAGATGAAGGGTTGATTTCATTTCATTCATCAAGGGTTTATAAGGAGATGGAAAGTTGACTTTACTTTGTTAAATAGATGAAGGGTTGATTTCATTTCATTCATCAAGGGTTTATAAGGAGATGGAAAGTTGACTTTACTTTGTTAAATAAAAATTTATAATAAAATAAAAATTTTACTTAACTTCATTAACTAAATTTCTAAAAAGATGAAGGGTTTACTAAACCTTGAAGTTCCATCCTTAATTAGGTAGTTATGGTAGTATGGCCATTCTTGCTCTCATTACGAGAGCAGTAATAAATAACTATTTATAATTTTTTATGTAGCTATACATGTGAAACCCCTGAATACTTCACTGCCATCAATGGATGGTAACTAGGATACATGATCAACATAAATTATAGTATGCCTAATCCAATAAGGACATCAAATATTAACATATCATACATAGCCATCCCATAAAATTAATCCCAAGACCTCTTATTCAATTCACAACTTTCAACCACTCAACCTAACCCATCGAACTAATAACCACCTATAAATTATTTATATACTATTATGTGATATTTGAGAAAAAATAGTCTTTAATTTGATTCTCTAGTTTTCTTCAATCGCAATATTTCTTACTTAAAAGTTGATAAGATAAAGTCAAATGGAGTATAATTTTGGAAAAGGCACAATAAGCTTAATACCTATATTGAAGTGAAGAAACAACAAGTAGAGAATAAATTTAGAAAAAAAGTATGACAAACTTAGCTCTAGAGAGAGGGTTGTACATTAACGTCACCCTCATCAAGGGAATGCATTTTGATGACTCCTTATTAGGTGATTGGGTTATTTGCATATACCTCATAAAATCCACTAACTCTATGATTCACTCTGAATTGTAACCTCACAACATCATCTTCAATTATATGTTGGATCAACTATACGTTTTTAAGGTAATTTGGAATGTTAAGTAGCATAATCCTCAATTATGTTGATTAAGTTTATTGGTCCCTAAAGCAACTCTAAATATTTAGATATCTTCAATTTCTTCCTAACAATGTAGGCAGTTCAGAAGCGATTTCTATAAATTTATTATTTTAATGTTTCAAAGTTGTATATAAGATTATAGCATGGGCTCAAGTTTCCTCTATTTTTTTTCTAAGGAAAACTTCATAGGAAAATTCAAGGGACACTTCCGCATATTTATGAATGACATTCCTAAAAACCATTTGGTGTAAACTAATGTGCTTAACTCAGGGGGATTCAAATCGAGCACCTGTTGGCATAAGACTAGCTAGGTGCTTAGTGACATTGGTGACAATCGATTGAGCTAACCCCTTGGCTTAAGTTTACTCTATTGCACAAATTGTGCAACATAAGAAAATCCTTAAGGAATGTATTGGTATTTTCAGAGATCCCATGGCATTCCAATACATTTCCTAATCCAACATTCGACTTTAATCTAGTCCCTAGTGCTTCAATGTCGAATGGACCCCAATACTAATGCAAGTATGTTATGGAGATTGATGAAATCAAGTGCTTAATTTGGGAACTACAATATAAATGACACATCATGTTGAGCACATCACCATGTGAAAGCTTAATTGTTCTTACATTAAACAAGGACATAACATACACTACAAGGGAAACACTAATTAGTGGAGGTTTTAGTAGAAGCATTTCTCCATGTTTTCTTTTAGTAGTGAAGGTTTCTAGTAAAGGAAAATGCGTAGAGTTTTTCTCATTAGTGTGCCTAAAAATAGTAAGGTACATTGGTGTTGTATGGTAACAAACACACCGATGCATCTCTGCATCTCTGTGTGTGTGGAGAGAGAAAGCACTACATATAATAATTTTTAAAATTACCAATTTTGTTTGATTTTTGTAAAACATAATATTTGAAAAAAAAATGCCACTTAATACATACTAAGCATATACATGTAATGATGTTTATTATCACATATAACAATGTTGGTGCTTCTTGGCATGCAATGCACCAATTTAAGTTTAAATAAAATAACCGAAAATTTGCAAAAAAATATTATTTAGCTAATTTTATTTTTTGTGATGCATTATATGTTTAAGGATGCAACGGTGTGTACAATACAATGCACATTGTTTTATGATTAACAATTACCGAAATTTATAAAACATTTTATTTTTAAAAAATTGCCATATAGTACACCCTAAATAAATAATTGCACAAAAGTGTCTTATATATATAAGGCATACTACTAAATGATAAAATAAAAATCTCATTTCCAAAAATTAGTTCTTGGTGTTTACAAATCATATAAAGGCACTAGTTGTGCACCATGTAGGTTTTAATTATTTCAAAAAATTACTTTATTATGGACATATAATTGCATCAGTTAGCAATTGAAATTTATAAAACATTTTATATTAAAAAAATTGCCATATGGTACACCCTAAATAAATAATTGCAAAAGAGTGTCTTATATATATAAGGTGCACTACTAAATGGTAAAATAAAAATCTCATTTCCAAAAATTAGTTCTTGGTGTTTACAAATCATATAAAGGCACTGGTTATAGTGTACCATGTAGGTTTTAATTATTTTAAAAAATTACTTTATTATGGACATATAATTGCATCAGTCAGCAATTACCAAACTATGTTTGAAATTTGTAAAACATTTTATTTTAAAAAAAATTCCATGTAATACACTTTAAATAAATAATTAACAATTACCAAACTATGTTTGAAATTTGTAAAACATTTTATTTTAATTTTTTTTTCAATAAATAATTGCACAAGAGTGCCTTTATATAAGTCACACTACTAGATGGTGAAATATAAATCTCATTTCCAAAAATTAGTTCATGGTGTTTACAAATGATATAAAGGTACTAGTTCATACCTTAGTTGGTGTACCATGTAGGCTTAAATATTTTAAAAAAATTACTTTCTAATGCATTATGGACATATAATTGCATTGGTGCGTTGAGATATCTGATGCACTCTTGTAAGTTAAAAAAATTACTAAATTAATTTTTCATTTTTATTATTCATTAATGATTTTGACATCTTCAAGCACCAATGTTCCTTGTCTCCCTATAGGAACCTGTTGTCTTGTGTTTTTGAATTGTTGGATTTCTCCACCAATATTTATCCACAACAAATTCATATTCATTTCTAAAATTGTCAAAACTCTCAAAATTATATTTTTGATTTTCATGAAAACTATGCCTCCTCGACAAACACGAGACTAGGTAAATTCTTTACTATGTCCTAATTTACATCCACATCATAAATTCTTCCACATTCAAACATGTCATCTTTGGGTTTAGATTTGTTGATGGATCTAGCTAAGGTGTCACCAATACTGCACATAATGTCTTCATTCCAATGATGCAGGGGTAAATGAGGTAGGCGAACCCATGCTATAACAACTAAAGGGATTCCATGCTCAGGGTTGAAATATGGTGTCCATTGGTTCAGATACATTCCACTAATGCCAAAAAACTAGGGACCATTCCTGAAGATGGGATCCATGTCTTCTTTGACTTTAAACAGAAAGGCATAAAAGCCTCTTCCACAAAAGTAATGGGTAAGCTTTCCCTTAATTAACAATTTCCAATTTCTTTGAACCCAATACACCATATATTTGGGGGATGACCATATGCCAATGAATTTCCCGATCAAGCCACGTTCTGCCAGAGCTAGTTCCATATGCCGAGAAGATGAAGTGAGGAAAGCGACTTTAGGAATGTTATCCAGTTTCTTAACGAACTTCTAGGGATAAGATTTTGGAGCCTTCCCCATCGCAAAAACTAGGGCATGAAAATCAAGCACCTTAGGATCTAGAGTGGGGATGGCCCCCACTAGAATCAGGGTCCATGGTCGTAGCCAAAGCCTACCACTCTAATTAGCCTACCACTGAAGGATGCATGCGTGAGTTTCACTAAAATCACTTTGTGTTCAAATTAATCTAATTACCTTTTGAAGAATTATATATTCATTAAAGTAATCTTATCCACAATTGTTAATATCCAATTTGACATTATTCCTAGAGTACAAGTCATTGTTACCAACAAGTCTACTTTAAAGATGATAATATACATCCATAATTTTGATTAAACATTAATGCAAACCTTTAGCATTCAAATTAACATTAAGACAATAATGCAAACAGTTACAATGCATACCATTTTTATTTCATACTAAGATATAATTATTCATTCCATTTTCAACATTCATCTACCTAAATTTCCAACTAAAACAAGCATAAATAAGTCATAGTATATGAATTTTCAACCAAGCCATCATTTCAAATGCATCACATGAATTTTTACTTCCACTAATTTTTTTGAACCAAGCATTTCCATATCAAATGATACTAAGTCTTTAATTCCTCAAATCCTTGGTCTTTAATTCCATTTTCAAACTTTTTCCATTCATAAACATATTCAAAAGATTACATAACCATTAAGATTAGAAGGCTCACATAATTGGGTTGCATTCCTCATTTTGATATACAAAAGTTTCTAACCTTTTCAAGGAGACATTTCCAACTTGATTATCTTCATTTTCAAGTGAATAAATATATATTTCCATCTTAATAATAATATGTAGATTATATTTAAGGTTTCTGTTATTCATATTAGGTATGTGTTATATTCTTTGCATGTGTGTGTGTGGGTATGTCAGATTCGACAACTGCATCTAACGATCCTAACTTCCTTCGTTATTTGTGTCATGTGCGCCAGACGCTTTCTTGGGGTCCCAGGGGAGGCCAGGTTTGCCCCCTCTAGTTACACCAACGTTCGGGGCAACGCCCCGAAATTTTTTTGGGTGGTTTTTGCTATTTTTAACAATTTTCTAAATTAATCCCGGATTAAGGGATTAGGGTTTTGGTAGCTACATAATACCTAAAATATTGTATATATTGTATGGTGAATGGTGAAATTAATACAATGAAGAGTTAAAAGGTGCGGCACCAAGGAAGACTGGTTTTCTCCCGGTTAAGGTTTTCCCGCGTAAATCTTTATGTACTATGTGTATGAGCCATTGATTAATTTTTATTTTGCTTAAGAATCTGTATGCATTGCTTTACTTTGTAGGTTTAAAACTTACAACTCAAACTACAACATACCCACTTGTACCGAGAAAACCATTTTAGACTTTCTTTTAACAACTATTAAGCCTAGAAACCACAACACATGAACAACTAAACACAAACAAAGCCTAACACAATAAGCCAATCGTCCCAAGGTTGTTTCATAACCACCACCAAAACTGCAAAAGATATAGTTAGAAGAAGATAAATGTATTACCCATGAAATCAAATCATTTTCTAAAACAACTTTGTCACCATTGTTAATGAGAGCCAAGCTCCTCCTCACAACACAAAAAGTCACAACCATTTAATAAGCTTTAAGCTTAAGGTGAAATTGTTAACTATAATGAGAGCCAAGCTCCTCCTCACAACACAAAATGTCACAACCATTTAATAAGCTTAAGGTGAAATTGTTAACTATAGGAAGTCATCACAAGCTTTAAGCCACATAGTCATGGTAGCTCGTGCCTGATCCAAAAGCTAAAGGTGATCAAAATCGAGCCATGATCATGTAAATTATCAACCGTGGTCATGAGGACAACCAAGCACTCTAATTAATATGCTTAGTAAAATCACACCATTTTCCCATAAACAATCCATTAAGCAAGATGAAAAATCCACTAAGAAAGACAAGTATAAGAGTAAAATTAAAAGTCAAGTTCATGTCCCCGAGGTGTAGGACAGTCGGTGACAGAGTGTGTTTTTAAGGCACTCTGTGATGTTAAAGTCACCGGTTCGAAACTTGCGGGGACAAAAAATCCATCCATGTTAAGGGTTGGTGTGACTCAAGCCGAGTACGATCCCCGGGTGATTTTGACGGCTTAGATGCCTTTGAATCGCGATTTCTTAACCACAGATTAATCCCACATGTCACAAACAAAATAACAAACAAAATAAAAAATTAAACTCATAAAAATAAAGTAAATAAAAATCATTGTATCATTAAACTTTTTTAAACACCAAATAATCATTCTTTTTTTAAAACTTTGAGAATTGGTAAATTTGATCTAAACTAGACCCAAAATCAAACTTACAAACTATTCGATAATATAATCTATTCATTAAAATATATTTAAGACAATGTGTTTAGACATTATCCACATTTTCACTCTTTCTTTATATAAGCATTAATAAGAGTATTTCTTCACCATAAATCCTTTCAGAACGCATAATGTTCTCTTTCCAACAACCATACCCATGCATTTCTTAAGTATAATTTTACATTAGCTTCTCATGCTTAGATGATGTTTTATGTTTTTTTTTTCCAATAATAGATAGTTCAACGCATATATCATAGGAAAGAAAAACAAACTTGATAAACTATTAAATAAAATCATTAAATAATTACAAATTATATAAAACACATAATGTTCTCTTTACAACAACCATACCCATGCATTTCTTAGGTATAATTTTATAGTACATATATCATAGGAAAACAAACTTTATAAACTATTGAATAAAATCATTAAATAATTACAAATTATATAGAACACATAATGTTCTCTTTACAACAACCATACCCATGCATTTCTTTGGTATAATTTTATAGTAGCTTCTCATGTCTTGCTTAGATGATGTTTTATTTTTTTTATTTCAATAATAGGTAAGTACAACACATATATCATAGGAAAACAAACTTTATAAATTATTGAATAAAATCATTAAATAATTATACAAATTATATTTGAAAAAAAATCAATTTTAATAGTTGAATGAGTGTTCAAGGTTCTAGTTTTCTTGTCTTTGCCAATTCATTGTGGGTTAACCAGTTTCTACGTTACTATATCCAGGGAAAACTTCTTTTTTTGGGATTCAAAATAATTATTAACTTGACGAGAGTTGTGACCTCAAAACGAGAATTCTAACTCTAAAATCTCATAGTTTTGGGTCAAAAACACCAAAATCAACCTTTGAATTGATAAAGTGGTGCTACCAATAGCAATTTTTTTTTCAAGGTTAAAATTAACACCTTTTGCAACCATGGCCTTAACAACCTCCTATTGTTGCCAAAAAAAAACCTTAAAATCAACTCTCTTTTGAGTCAAAATTACAACTTCTTTGAAAGAATGGCCTTAACAACCTGTACGGTTACAACAAAAATCTTAAAATCAACCCCAAAATTGAAAAGTGATGCTCATAGTAGCACCCCACCCCTTTTTTCGAGATCAAAACTACAATCTCTTTGAAACTCATGGCCTTGACCACTAGTACCCTTACAACCAAAATCTTAAAAACAAACCCCAAATTGGAAAGAGTGCTATCATTAGCACCCCTCTTTTTTCAGGCTTAAAATTGCAACATTTTTTAAATCATAGCCTAAAAGTGTAATGCTATTACAAATAAAATTATTAAAAAAAAAAAAATGAGAAAAAAAAAGAAGGGAAAAAACATGTTTTTCTAAAATAATAACTTAACATTTTTTAAAAATATAATTGGAAGAAAAAAAACTTATCCCTAACCTCTTTTATTTTATTTTTTTGAAAAAATACTT
>CBVK0100393858.1:0-17589 GCA_900067695.1 Picea abies | reverse complement strand
GGATGTTTTTTTTTTTTTTTTTTTCATTTAATTTTAGACATTTTTTTTAAAAAGGTTAAGTTTTTTGTTTTAGAAAAACATATTTTCCCCCTTTTTTCTTTTTCTATTTTTTTTTGTTTTGTTTTGTTTTTTTTTTATGATTTGTTTTTGCTATAGGATTGTGTTGTTAGGCCATGGTTTAAAAAATGTTGCAGTTTTAAGCCCTCAAATGATGGCTGATACTAGTAGCATCTCTTTGCAATTTGGGGATTGATTTTAAGATTTTAGTTGTAAGGGTATTGGTTGTCAAGGCAATGGGTCTCAAAGAAGTTGTAGTTTTGACCCAGTAAAAAGGGGTGGAGTGCTACTGGGAGCCCTACTTTTCAATTCAAGGGTCGATTTTAATATTTTAGTTACAACAATATAGGTTGCTAAGTTCATCCTTTCAAGGAAGTTGTAATTTTGACCCTTAAAAAAAAAAGGTGCTTTTGTTGATGACATTTTTCAATTTGAGGCTTGATTTTTAAGATTTGTGTTGGCAAGATTACAAGGTTGTTAAGGCCATGGTTGCAAAAGGTGCTATTTTTAACCTTGAAAAAAAGGGTGCTACTAGTAGCACCACTTTTTGAAATGGAGGTAAAATGACGACTAAATGCAACCTATAAAAAAACAATAACTCTAAAGGGTTCTTGTCAAGTTGGTAAATGTGTTACCCTCAAGTTGTGTGGGATCATAACCAAAAGCAATGAAATAGAGACTGATGTATAAGTTGCAATATATGTACCAACAATGGGAATTGACTAATTACTAGCCTTGTTAGGACTCTGAAACTATAACAAGGAGATTAAACATCTCAAATTTCGAGCTCTGAAAGCTACTAGATACCAACTAATTGATCAAGATTTCAAGCCTCCTTCACCATATAGGGAATACAATGATTCATTGTTCATAAAAACCTTTTAGTAGAAATAATCATTATTCTTAGTAGAATTTTAGTAGTATGATTCATTATTCTTAGCAGAACATGGTAGCATTTCAATGTTGTTAAGGAATACCTCCCCAAACCCAGGGGTACCTAAAGTATTTATAGGTGGTATGAGGCTTGACACCTCAACATCATGCAAAATTCCCATTTTTCCAATTTCTTAATTTCTAACTAATCATCACCTAGATGGCACCCCTACCATTTTATAGTCATTTGTATTTTTAAATAAGGAATTTACCACCCCTATTAGGTGTCACTTTTAGATAATTGTCCAGTATATTTTTTCATAAAATCCTTTAAGTCCTCATTTTATTATGTTTTTAAATTATCCGATAAAAATGGGTAACTTTTACCTTGATTAATTTATCCATGGGACCATTAGGTTATGTATCAATCCTTCCTTGATATATTGGTGAAGGTGACAACCTCTTGGGGAATAAGGACATCATGTCCCCTAAATATCAAAACTATGAAGCATGCCACCTCCCATAGTCAAGCCTATTTATGATAGGCTTGTCACCATTATTTGATTCCCTTAGATCATGCATATCCTATAAAATAATTCAAATCCAATACCTTAGGAATAGGTAGGTAATCCAAAGCACCTCTATTCATCTTCAGGACTAAGTAGGCAAGTCGAAATACCTCTAGTCATCCCAATACAAGAAAGCCAATGCCTTTTGGTCATGTCCCACACCCATATGTTAGCGAGCTGACAAGGTTTCATGTTGTGTCATGTGCATGAATAAGCACACACATATCAAGTAGATTGACAACAAATGTATAACATAATCTCAATCAAATACTTAATTTCATAAGTTACCATTTGCAAGTCTTTACTCTTAGATTCCCAACATGGTGTTCACCTATTCAATCAACATCACATTATTGTTTGTGGGACTTATTGTTAGACTCCTATCTTGGATTTCTCCTAGACAGTCATGTGCACCTATGTAATAAATTATATGATTAATGGCCTACGTCACTAAGATCCGTGAAATCATATCACATCATATATGGACATGTAACATAATCAAAATATCATCATATGAGATCTATGTCAATTAGGCTTTTGCAGCCCTCCATTGTTCATTCATAATCAAATAAGAGTTGTTGGACTACGATTTCCATTAGACCAAAACCCCCAGGCATTAGTCTCCACCACAATTGTCAGAGTTAGGATCCATGAGAGGGGGTTAACCCATGTCGAAAAAGTCGTGGGAAGCATTGAACCCATTGTCCAACAATCTCCCTCTAGAGCATGTCAGACGAGTTTCGAATTCGAGACATGTCGTTGTAATACCATTTGTTGGACTATGATTTTCATTAGACCAAAACCTGTAGGTGTTAGTCTCTGCCATAATCATCATAGTTAAGATTCACGAAAGGGGCTACTTAACCCATGTTGCGAACCTCATGGAAGCATTGAACCCAATGTCCAACAAGAGTTATTACTCCAATATCTTAGTAGGTCTCATGAACTTTAGCTTAGATCAACACTAATGACCTCCATCTAGGAGTCCCTTAACTATGTCCAACCTACCATAGCTCACACATTCTCAACAACACCAATAGTAAGTTATTATTGTTTGTGTACATGCATCATTTTCCCTCACATTCATAATTTTCTCTCTCCTAGAGCGCACTTAAGCTTCATCCATTAATTCTAGGGATTTATCTAGGGTAAATTTCACTTTTCTAGGGATAGGAGTTCTTTTCTCCTGCATTTTAGGGTGAGATCCTACTTTCTAGGAATAAGTTCATACTTGAGGAGTAGATCTTATTTTCTAGGAAGTAGTTAACTCCACTTGTCTATTATGAGCTAGTTTACTCCAGTTGTCTAGTAAAAGCCCAAGTTAACTCCTTCATGAAAGTGCACTTGGATTTGCATGGGCATGTTCTCTCATTATTTGCATGTAGTTAAGCCTAACATAGTTGCATGAGCTATAATTCAATTATATTGCATTGCATTGTATTATTTCATCTTTGGCTGATCATTCTTTCTACAAGTTAACAAGAACTACATTGCTCCAATTCTTTTTCTTCTCTTCTCCTCTCTCAAGTTGTTAATTGTATATCTTCTCAATTAGATTCTAGATCCTCTTGTAGGTTGATCAATTGAATCTTACATGGTATTAGAGCTTGATTCAATCTAAGGGAGTAGTATACAGGTTTGTAAGTGGAAGACATAAATTAGAGTGCACAAAAGATGATGGATCAATCACAATAGACGATCCTCACACCATTTAACTACTATGAATGGAATACACATGTGGTTATTCTCTTGTGGAGTAAAGGCCTATACAAGACCACAATGGGAATTGAAATTAAACCAAGTCATGTTGTTGAAAAGTCAAAATGGTTTAATCAAATGGATGAAGCATATGGATTGTTATGTCTCTCTATTTCTCCCAACCTCTTATTCCACATCGAATTTGCAAAAACTACCAATGAAGTTTGGATAAATCTAGAAGGACTCTTCGGGAAGAAAGATGTGTTGTGAGGACATTAGGTGGAGAATGAGTTGATCAGTTTGGGCCCAAGCAACTTCGATACTACCCAAGATTTATTCACCAAGTTTAAATCACTATTGCTTTAGCTCAAATTGTGTGGCATAGACAATATTGAGAAGGAAGAGTAACTCATTCTCTCAATTCTATCCAAATTGGATCCTAAATACTTGGTTTTTGTTACTACCTTCCATGGAACAAATTCCACAGAGTTGCTTGGAAGATGCCTTCATTGGATGATTTTTCTACTTGTCTCGCTTAAGAGCAAAATAAAATTATTCAATTGGGTTCCCTCAAGACAACAAAGGAACATGCTCTTGCTACAAATGAGGGAAGAAAGAATAGAAACAAACTTAAATAGTAATTCAAAGGCAAGGAAGACCAAGATCAGAAGGATCACAATTGAAAATCTACACATGAGTCCTCCAACCCTAAAACTAGAAAAAACAAAGAAGGAGAAGGTGATATGTGCTTACTGCAAGAAACCCTATCATGAAGAACATGCATGCATGAGTAAGTAGATTGATTAGATGACCCATCTTCTTGAGAAGGATAATATAAATTTACTTGATAATATCAAGAAGAAAGCTGAGAAATATGAAAAGCAACAAGATGATAAAGGAAAAGGCAAGGAAATATGTCATGCAATTGTTGTTGTCTCTTCCTAATTATCTTCATGGGTTCGTAATTCATGAGCCTCGAACCATATGGCCTCATCACATGAAATCTTTACTTCTTTGGAGCCATGCACCAGTCCTACCATCACAATGGGAGATAATACATTGGTTCAGGTATGCAGGAAAGGAACCATTGATTTAGATCATGGGAATTTTCATAATGTATTGCATGTGCCTTCCTTGTCCATCAACATTCTTTCTATCTATCGAATCACCCTTTCATGTATCGACAAGTGAGTGGATTTCACACTTGATTCAATAGTCATTACATCAATTTATGATGGAGCAAAGGTTGGATTTGGGAAAGCAAATCACCAATCCAAGTTCTTTGTATTTTCTAATTTTAGTCCAAAATATCCTTCTACTGTACTTCTAACACATTGTGATGAAGTTAGCAGGTTGTGGCATGAAATATTTGGTCACCTTAACTATCGTTATTTGCAACAGCTCAACAAGAAGGGTATGGTGACATGATTTTCGTACATTAAGTATTATGATGGTGTATGCTAGGGATACATTCTTGGTAAGCATCCAAAATAAAACTTTTAAAAAGGAAAGGCACAGAGAGCCTCATCAGCTCTTGAGCTTGTGTACAATTATATCACAGGTCCATTTCCTCACCCAACCATGAGCAAAGCCAAGTATATTTTGACCTTCATTAATGATTGGTCAAGGTACACCTAAGTATACTTCCTCAAGAATAAATCAAAGGTTTTTTAGTGTTTTGTATACTTCAAAGATCTTGTAGAGAAGCAACCAGAAAAGGGAATCAAGACCTTGCATACAGACAATGGGGGGAAGTATGTGAGAAAATATGCCCAACATCTATGTGTAGAGGTACGTATTAAGTTGCAGCATATGTTTCCTTATACTCCACAATAAAACATAGTTGCAGAATGGAAGAACAGATCCTTGAAGGAGATGGAAAACTACATGCCACAATCCAAGTCCCTCGCTCCAAAGCTTTGGGTTGAAGCTATCGAATCACCATTGGTTGAAGAAATAGGATCTCTAATATGGAGATTCTATAAGATGGTATCCCCATTGATCCAATCTAAGTTAATGTGGGTTCTAAAAAATGGTAATTCATTTAGCATATGGTTAGATATAATTTTAGGAAACCCATCTTTGGAGACCAACTCAGAATATCTTCCATTGAGCCTTGGTTCTTGGAAAATTGATTAGCCACACTATCAAACTTGTCGATTTGGGATTGAGAATCTCTATGGTTGTGTTGGAAAATCCTCTCTCCTCCTCTCTAGATATGTTTTTTAAACATAGTGTTGGATGTTCCCCTGTGGATCATAACACTTCTTATGAGAGGGGGTGGGGAATAGGTGGTTAGAAGTATACAGTGAAAGAAGGGTATAACAACCTTCTTTAAGACTATTCAAATCCTCCTTGTTCTTGTATATGGAAACATATTTGGAGAGGATACTTCTTACCTAAAATCAATTTATTTTGCTTGATCATGGTTCATGAGATATTATTAACAATAGAGAAATTTCTAAGACAAGGAATGACATCACCCTCTTCCAAGAATCCATTCATTCCAAACAAAAATTAAGGAGAAAAGTGGATGATAATCAATATTGATAAGGTGAACACCTTCAATCGGGTCAACGATAAATTCCTTTTTGAGGTCCTCTACAAATTTGGCTTTTGGGTTGGCTTCATTAATTGGGTGTTGGTCGACATCAACAACCCCTATATGTCCCCTCTCTTCAATGGATGAACCATGCCTTTCTTCAATTCATCCAAAGGTTTGAGACAAGGGTGTCCTTTTTCCCCGATCTTGTATATTTTGGTGGTTGAATCTTTGAGTAGGAGACTTGAGCATGAAAGAAGGATATGAAACATTCTAGATATTCAAATTGTTTTTGGAGGAAAGAAAATAAATCACTCTCAATGCATAGATGACACCCTGCTAATCGGGGGAGATTCCACCATAATCTCTATTCACTTCAAACAAATAATGGATATTTTCACTAGAGTATATGGGGATTTAATTAATTGTGTTAAAATCTAGTTGTATGCCTGGAACATCAACACCAGATCAATATTTGTGATTTCCATAATTTTTCACTTCCCCTTTGAAGTGAATTAACACTCCTTCAAGTATATCGGTATCCCACTTTCTCTCAATTATCTTTCATCGGACTCTTGGCAGCAAATCCTATCCAAAATTAAAGCTAAATTCATGCAGTGGGGAGCACAGTGGCTTAACCCGCATGGTCGTCTTGTCCTAGTTAAATATGTTTTGTTTTCCCTTCCTATCTTCAAATTCTCCTCTTTGTTGGATTTTATGGAAGGGAGTAAGTCCAACCATAAAAGGTTTCACTTAGTAATATAGAATATTGTTTGTGTCCCCAAGTCCCATGGGGGTTTAGGAGTTAAGGATCCAAACTTAATGAACATAACTCTTATGGCAAAGCTATTTTGGTGCCTCATCACAGGAATAAATGATTGGTGGAAAATGGTGCTTCTAAAAAAATAATTAACAAGGGATCAACCTACAATTCCGTCATATTCAAAGAGGATCACAAATTTGGAAACTACTCAGGGCCTTCCTCCCTCTCCTTCAAATCTAGGTTACATGGATCCCTAGAAATGGTAATAAAATCAACATATGGTATGATAGAATTATGGGGAATCCCCTTATTCATCAGGGGCAAGACTCCCTTTCACTTATGCTCTAGATGGACAACTAGGGAAATTCCTCGCTCTTTAATATCTCCTCCTGGTCAAGGTCTTCGAGCAGCTAGTAAGGATAGGACTTTGGGGCATCTCCCATGCATATGCAAGGTCTCATCCGCTCACTATCTCTTCATCTCCATGGATGTACTCCTAGACAAATAACATAATCGGATACCAGGGGTTGGGGAGAACAAGATTACATAGTTCAAAAAGGGTATGAATGTTAGCTCTTCCAATTGGTGATCCCCTCCAAATCAGGTACCTGGAATAACATTTGGCATCTAGATGGTCTACCAAAAGTAAAAATTTTGCGTTGGACTTAAACACATGGGAAGATCCTTACGGAGGAAAATTTGAGCAAAAGAGGCATACAAGGGCCTTCTGGGTGCATTCTTTGTTGTTCTTCTAATGAATATTCTATTCACCTTTTTTCGGAGTGTGCTTTCTCCAATTTTTTCTGGAAATATACACTATAAGGGATCAGTCATAGAGTCAGATGGTCGTCCTCCTTGGAACGTCTCTTTGGTCATTGGCGGTCGCATTATCTAGGGTCCTTTCTTAAAAATCCTATATTTAAAATGGTTTGGACATCTTTACCTAAGTTTTTCTGTTGGAAGATCTAGTTATCTCACAATCAAGCCTTAATCAAGGATGAAAAACCGCTCCCTAGAATTTTTGCAGCTAAAGCCATAGCGTTATTATCTGAACACTTCAATTATTCTAAACTCAAACTCTCCTCATATGCCTTTCAAGAAGAAACCAACAATCAAGAAGAATCATATGCCTTTCTTCAAGGGGTCTCTTTAGTCGGTGCCCAAAACGTTCAAAATATCATCATTCTGGGAGACTAAAAAAATACCATTCGTCATCTTCAATTGGGTTTGTTCCCACAAGATGCAAGGTTGCATTCCATTTCCCGATTCATTCGAGTGGCTCTTCAGGTCAAACTGAGGGGGGAATTCTTTCATATCTTCCGATTGAAAAATTTGTCAACCAATTTTCAAGCTAATCAAGCAATTAATGGAAAAATGGAAGAAATTTTTATTAGTGGCCATTGTTCTTTTAAACTCATCCCATAATGATCCCCACTCAAATTTTATATACTATATGGGTATTCCAAGAGGCAATCCCATGCCCTCATGAAGTCATGCAGTTGACATGCCGCCGGTCGCTTCGACATAGTTTTCCATGTCCAACTTATAAGTTTATATTTCTCCCATGCTCTCCTCTGAATTGGGGTGGGATTATTCAAATTGCAATGGATTTGGTTGGCTGGTGTTGTAATTATTGTCTTGAGTGGTTTTAGGCCTAGATGTGATGGATTGTTATGGATCCAAAGTTTCGTGCATGGCCTTTAGTATATGGCTTGGTTTCCTATTTAGTTGATCTGATGACATCACTCCTACTCTCCCTTGGCTATTGCAGTATAGTAGTTGCTTCCATTAGCCCTCCCTTGTTGGCCCTCCCTTGTTGTTCCAAAGTTTCCATGTTGCTTCTGGTCTCATGGCACAATGTGAATGCAGAAAATCTAAGGCGGCTCGCTCTCAGATCAAGCGTGATATTGAGGATATTCAAAATTCATTCCATATCCTTTAGATTTGATTGGGTAGTCTATCAACTCAAGTGGTTTCTATTCTGTAAATTTTAGTTCAGCACAAGAAAGCAATGTAGCAGGCCAAGGATGAATTTAGAGTGATCATGAGTCAAATTGTAGCTCTTCAGGCCTGACCTTCATGTTTCACAAACTCCCTCTGCATTAGTTCAGTTTGACATGGCTTCTTCACCTTTGTCCAACTTCAATTTACTAGACCTAAACTCTCTAGATCTAAGGGAAGCCTCAAAATATTTTGGTATGGCGGGTTCTCCCTTATCAGGTTAATCTAGATGTGGTGCTTCTTCTCTTGTATTCTCTAAGTTTTCATCTAAGTGTACTTTATAATGTTCTTCTATGAGAATTTTTCTTATAAACATCTAAAACACTCACTCTTAGTATCGTTTAGTTTCTTATCAGAGCCTTTTTTTGGCCTGAATTTTACTAGAAGGTTTCCTCTCTTTTTTAAACTCTACTACATGTGTTTGTTGCGGATTTTGGTAATATAATATTTCTCGGTTCTTGTGAAAAATGAAGACGGAGCTTGGTCAAGTGTAATTAGTGGTTGAATAATTTCTTCATAATTATCCTCATTATCTATCCAAAGA
This sequence comes from Picea abies, assembly GCA_900067695.1. Lineage (NCBI taxonomy): Eukaryota > Viridiplantae > Streptophyta > Pinopsida > Pinales > Pinaceae > Picea > Picea abies. Next base: position 8,542 of record CBVK0100393858.1, on the reverse strand, counting down.
TGCACTTCTAGTTCCGTGGAAGGTTTGACAGAAGGATATTATGTAAGATTTTTAGTATAATTTATGTGAGAGATGGTCATATCTTCATATCCATAGTTGATGTATGCTTCTATAGTAGCCAACCATGGCTTGCCTATAATTAACAAGTAACTACCAAGTTTGTATTTTGGCTTCAACGCCATGAAATAAGTTGAATATTCCCAATAATTAACAAAAACTACTACATCTTCCAATACCCCCTCTGGTTTGACAATGGATTGGTCATCCAACTAAAGGATTGTAGGATTTTGGTGTAAGTTCGACAATTGAAGTGTCTCCATGGTCTCTTTAGTCGTGACATTAATGGTAGCTCCCAGGTCAATTAAAGTGTTTGATATGGACATGTTGATGTGAACATTAACTATAGGAATTCCTAAGTATACATAATTAGTCATAAAAAAATTCCCAAACATCGAGTCAGCTAACTTGCCATTTACATGGACAGTTTGAGGATCTTGTTTTTCCTTCTAGGATTCTTAAGGCATAGCTCTCAGACATCTTTAACATATATAGGTACATCCTTAATTACTTGAAATAAATGTATTTTTAGACAAGCTTTTTTTATATCTTCCAAGAAATCAAACTTAGGATGAGTGAGTGTCTTGTCTAAACTTAGCCTCTCTAGATAGGGAGGCGTTTGAGCAACATTAGAGGGTTGTGGTTCATATGAGGTTCAAGGGGAAGTGGTTTGTGTATTATGGGATTTTGATTGCCATAGGTGATAGAATGATCGTCTAGATGACTAGGAACTTCATCACCATCATGTTCAATAATGATTAGGAAATCCCTATTATTAATCACTTTCCTTGATCATAGTTGGATATCTTGACAATCCATGGGGAAGATAAAATATGTTGGGTAACTGTGTAACTCGGTATTGTAATTAAGTTGAGATACTTTATTGTTTCGGTTAGGAACATGTTGTGAAGGTATTTGAGGAGGTTGATTGGATGGAAACTGTAATTATTGTTGTAATTGTGGATTTTGTTGCGGTGGGTATTGTTGGGCTAGTTGTTGTGGTATGTTTATAAAGAGAGACCCTCAACATCCTTGTTTCCAAGGTTGGTTTTGAGCTTGCTAACTAGGCCATTTCTACCAAGGCATGTGTTGATACTAGTTATGGGGATGATATTGAGTGTTAGCAAAAAATGAAGCATAATATTGAGATGGGTCTTACATCGTGCCTTGTGGTCAAGAGTGCCATGGTCATTTATGAGTAAAAAAACATATTTTCTATGTCCCTTTGTTAGCTCCCTAGTATATTTCTTTGGATTTTAGAAATGGAGGATAACTGCTAGTGGCATGGTTATGTTCGCAAATGGCACAAGTTTCCATTTTATTTAGTGGACAGTCTTGCAGAGGGTGATTCTTCCAGAATTTGGAACAAAATATGAAAAATTCCAACTCTTTTTAGTCGTGATTTTTATTGTCTTGCATCGTATCCAATTCGAAACTGCAATACCTAAGTATGCCAGTATTGAAATTATCCAATAGATTTCCAATTTAAGCTCAGGTAACTCCTCCCCCAACTGATTTCATGATTCTAGCAACAACATATGTAGGGCCTTTACCATGTTTCACATTTCCCTTTGAGTAATGTTTTCATAACTCACAAACATCCTCATAAGTTAATTGAGAAACATTCCCTACTCCCATTAAGTTTAGCGAATCAATACATTCATCTTGAATCCCTCTTAAGAGAATGATATAAAGAGTATATGGATCCAACTTGTTATGTTTTGATATCTACAGGTTGTATTGGAATCTCTCAAAATAACCTTTCAGGATTTCATCTTCTTTTTATGTCATTTTTATTATATCTTCTCATAGTTATTTGGCCTTGCAATAATCTTGATACTTTTTTAGAAAATTTTGTTGCATTTCATCCCAAGTTTGGATAGTATTTCCTCCAAGCCCCATGAATCAATGAAGAGATACTTCCTTGAGAGTGGTAGGAAATAGCTTAAGCTTATAAGTATCTAAGCAATAATCATAGCTTTGAGAAAGTACATCAAACTCGAAGAGAAAAGTGTCTAGCTCTTCACTAGCTAGGCCATGAAAATTGGCAGACCAGAAGGTGGAATGTTTTCCATTTGAATCATCCCCTCAGAATCTTGAATTGGAAACTCAAAAGTCACGAGGTGTTGTTTATTTAAATATCCTCCTTATTTCTTACCCATGTTGATTTTCCAAATGATTGACTCTCTTTGTGCTATAGATTCCTCGGAAGGAATAGATTCTACAGTAAACTCTAGCTCTTGCCCACTATTTTCTTGGAAGTTTGAGTCTTTTTTTCCACTAATCGACTCTTTTGTTTCCACGATGGAAGGTATGAATGCAACATTAGTTTTAGAACCGAATTCAATATTGACTGGTACAGGGTTAGATTCAACAACTTCTTCATTGAAAGCAAATCCAGATTTTACCCACATCTTCCCTCATTTTACCAATTTTTCTTCCAATGTGTTAGTAATTTGAGTGGCTCTTACTGCACCACAAATTCTTCCTTTGGAGTTTCTAAATCTATTCATGCATCATGTATTCTCTACCACTAATGCAAAACATTGTGTTTTAAATCCAACAAAGGGGGTCGTCGACAATTCCCCTGAGTTGATCCCCTTACCATGTGTTTTTCTAAATTAGTACAAAGAAAATTTATTAATACTTTGGCATCTCCCCAGCTATGATGCCAAAAATGACATGTTAATTACATTTCTTACTATAATAGCAGAGATGTTAATTTACTTGTACACTTAATATGTCAAACCAAGGGTTTACGAACTTATGAAATGTTGTACATTATTTTTGTATGATGCAAATATTATCTTTGTATCTGTTTTCTAAATGATTTAACTGACAAGAAGTAACGCTTAAATTCAAACTCATTTTAGTTCTTATTATGCATAAATTAAAAATAACCATACACTTATTTAAAAGACTTCATTCCAATATTTAAGTTTTAATCTACAAAATTCATGATCATTGGATTAAAGACAAACAATTAACTGTAAATAATTTTCAATAATACAACTTTTTCATTCAATAATTAAACAATAAAGACAAGGAAACTAATTAAGCTACTAGATTATACGATATGAAATAATTGAAAATCAAAATTACTAGCTATATATTGACAAAGAAATAAATCTACTTGGCTAATCTACACAACACCTTCACACCTATAAAGCGAGTCATGTCTCTATAGGACGAAGTACCAAACTAGAGTCACAGGAACAAGAACTTCAACATAAATTTTGTATTTCAATCAAGAGATAGTTCAACATATCAAAAATGACTTTCCCTTTTTCCTCATTGTCCCCACACTTAGAGATGAATATCGCTTTTATAATTGCAAATTACAAAACAACATATTTGATGAACGTGCTTGAGAATAAGAGATTATCATGCCATTTAAAACAAATATATGCAGATTCTCAAGTTGACAAGGGACAATTAACTATCTTGTTGGAATATAGGCCAAGAAAGGAAAGAATTTAATTGCTATGTTGTTGAATGCATAGTTGTAACTAAATAAAAATACTATGTTGTTGAATGTACAGTTGTAACGAAATAAGCATTATGTGGTATATATTGTGCACCTTCAACCATATTATTTCTACAACAAGTCTTCACATGGCTAAGATTAATTGTAATTAGAACCCATGGACTTGGAGTGATAATATTTAGCATGCATATCTATAGCTTCAAATCCACTGCATCTTGTAGTGATTATCTGGAGCAACGTATTGTGATACTCAGATCCATAACAACAATCACGTAGCGATATTCCATAGCAATAGTCATGAAGTATTTTTGTAGCAATGATCTTGAATATGTAGTAATGATCTACAATAATTTTAACTTGATTGATTATTCAACATAGATAAATATAGAATAATATATCCTCAATCTATGATTCAATCGGAAATCAAAGGAAGATTTTAGAGTTCATGACAAAAATTATCTTGAACCTTAACTCTAGGATTTGGGTATCAAAAAGAGTGTAAAAAGGTATTGGAGATAAAATGAAAGGATAGATATGCAAGAAAAGTGGTAGTAAAAATATGGTAAAAACAAAGTTGGTCAATTGCCATCTCTATCATTGATGCTACACATCTTGGTTTGTTTATCCTTTAACATGAGTTCGTTCCTTCCAACAATTAGTAACACTTGTGCCATTTTGTGGTCCTTTTTATAGTCAATTGGATTACTTGAATATTGTTAAATATGAACACATCATTTCCATGTATAGTATGTGCAAGAACAATTACGCTTCCAAAAAATTTAACAAGAATAACATGTTATATATCGATAGTCATCCACGCACTCATGGAAACATTGCAAGGTTCATAAATAGTTGTAGGTACTCATTGTTCAGTGAAAATTGTTCATTTCAAGAAAAATCAAATGATAAAGAGTTTTTTCTGAAAAGGAAGGCATCCAAATTTCTTATTGTATATGCAATACATAGTTTGTTTCCTGGTGACGAGTTGTTAACATTGTTCAGTGAAAATTTTTCATTTGAGGAACACTCCAATGATAAAGGGTTCTTTATGAAAAGGAAAACATCCAAATTTCTTGTTGTGCATGCAATACATAGTTCATTTCCTAGTGGCGAGTTATCGTAGACCATGAATCACTTGTCAAAGGTGCATGCATTGAGACTACCTTTAGACATCCTCTTAGGAAGAGAAAAATATGATTTACTAATTGCATTTTTGGATTTTCAATGAAATTAATGTATATTTATTCTTTAATTCAATGTGTGTTTTATAAAGTGGTTGGTTGTATGTGTATTGAAAAAACTTTCCATGTTTCTAATAAATGTTTGGTCTAATGTTTAAGCATACCAAATGCATTGTGTTTACTAATATCATTGATTTAATGTTCAATGTTTTTGAAATTGGGATTTTGATGACAAACGACATGTCCACCATCTACGATTGTACCCCTCTACAATTTCATGAACATGTTTAATGAATATATTTACACATTATTAGTTATCGTCAAGTTTCAATAATTCCAAAAAGTTATGCAATACCAAAATCATTTCTTCTTCATTTTATGATGTTGATTATGAAAAATTAAAAACCATTTACAATCACTATCTTGAACAAAAATTGCAACTTCAAGCCCTTTAATGAATTATGAATCATTTTTAATTGTAAGATATGAGTATTGTCACTTTTTGTAAGATTAATATTACCAATGATTATCATCAAGGTCACTTCAATATTTAGAATTGTTTTCATGATTTACTATGTAATATGTTATCACTATTTAGAATTGTTTTCATGATTTAATATGCAATATGTTATCACTATTTCTAAGATTAATATTAACAAATATTATTGTGCATCAATGTCACTTTAGTTGAGGTCTTTTCTTAATCTATTTTTATATTTGATACAAGAATTTAGAATTATTTTCATGAGTTAATATTAAAATATTTAATGAAACACCTCGGATGGGGTGACAACTGGTTTCCATGCAAACTGGGGAGTTATTTTCCCCTCTGTCCCCCCCTCCTAAAGACCTTGCGGTATGGGTGGAATTCAATTGACAGGATCACATACAAATGTTGATTTAATGGAGCACTCAATGCAACATCGACAACATTCTTGGACTGGTACGAGTCGCACAAGACCTGTCCAGTCAACCCTCCTGACACTTCTCCTTCCCAGCTCGGTTATAATTTGGGAGGTAAGAAATGGCAATAGTTATTTGGATCTGATTTTTTCATTGGCTTCATGTGTCTTCCTGCACTATTTCCTTTCATGCTATTCCACTTTGCTCCTGGTTTCCCTTCTCGTCTCTTCCTCTTCCATGCCAAGGGAAAGAGGTAAGCCCAAGCGTGGGTCGAGTTACTACAACTTTGTGGCTCGACAACGTAGGCTGAGTTCCTCCTCCCCTCCTTCCATGCCCCACTCCTCCTTGGTTATCCACAATATCCCTTCGGCGATGCCTTCCCCTTCCTCTTCTCAAAATTGGTTGGATGATGGTACTCCTATGGACTATGTCATGGAAGAGATACCGATAGTCCCACCACAAATCCGTTTCGCCTCCCTCCTTTACACAATCCCTGACATTCAAACCATTCCCAACACTTGTAGTCAGTCTACTCAAGGATTCAACTCTACATTGGCAATGGGAACCTGTATAATTGAAGAAGAAATCCCTCATGTAGAGCACAACAAGGAGGCCCTTCCAACCGGTCAACCTCCACTCATCACAGCTCCAGAGCCAGAATGGACTAGCACCTTCCGCCTCTCACTAGAAAACTTAGACCTTATCTTTGCTATGTAAAGCAATATGGGAGAGCAGCTACACCGACACATCATCCTCAATCGTTGCTTGGATATGTTGTTTGATTCCCTCTCAGGCGAGCCAAACAAACAAAGGTGTTTGACATGCGCACAACCATTTGTTTTCGCTCCAACCTAGCCTCGACCTCATGGCAATGAAGGCAATCCAGGTTCACCCACTGTTTAATTTCGTTGTTTTCTTCTGTCACTCTATATTTTTCTATCAGAACTATCATAGAAGATCTAATGTTTTTGTTCATGGTTTCCTGCCTTCCTAGACTACATAAACATTAAGACATTTGGCCATTTGTTCTGGTTTCCATCTGTTTGGCAGAACATGTGGCCAGTTTTGGCTCTTGTATTGACATGTGTATTGTTATGACGCCTTTATAAGGCAATACAAATTTTTATTTACAAAAAAAAAAAAGAAAAAAAGATTTAATCAAACAAATTAATTCAAAAAATTAATCAAATATGATTTAGAATTGTTCTTATAATTTAATATGCAAGATGTTATTACTACTTGAAAGATTAATATTAACAACTATTAGCATATATCTCACTTTAGTTGAATATATTTTTTTCTCCTTTTATAATTAATATAAAATTTTAGAATTAATTTAATGATTTAACATACAACATGTTATAACTATTTCCAAGATTAATATTAACAAGTATTATCATCTAGGTATTTTTAATATCGTTTTTATTATCGTCCAAGTTGAAGGTATTTTAAATCTCTTTTTTATATTTAAAATAAAAATTTAGAATTATCTTCATGATTTAATAGAGGATATAATCAAGCAAATTGATTTTTAAAATTAATTAAATTTTATTTAGAATTGTTTTCATGATTTAATATGAAAGATATTATCACTATATAAAATTTGAAGAATAATTGTTTTGTTAGATTTAACTATAATCATTTGAATTTTAGCAACATTTAAAACAAGTTTCATAAAAATATTAAAAAAAAATTAAAGAAATATCATTTAATAAAAAAAAATGATTTAAAAAATTAATCAATTTGTGCAATCATTGATTGAGCCATTTTAATCAAATTTGTAAACATGTTTAATCAATATATTACATCTTCTTTGAAAACGAATAATTTACCTGAAAAAAGAGTTAAACATTATATCGTGTTAAATTATTATAAGTTTTTGCAATCACATCCAAGTTAAATAATTTCATATGACTAAAATAAAACATTATATGGCACCTCAAAATTTAATTTAGTGATACAAAAATCGAATTTAAAAATGGAGAAATCAATAATAATGTTAGCCGTCAACCTACACAGAATACATTTTATAAATCAAACAACATCAACATCAATATGGTATGAAAACACATAATATACATGAATGATAATATCAAAAGGAACCTGCTTTGATACCAATTGTTGAACTTATGCTTATATTGAAAGGGGGGGTGAACCAATATAAGATACCTTTTCCTTTAAATGAGCAATCATCAATCATTTATTAACTTTAAAACAATAAATGCATATAAACTCAAATCACAGTACATAGAGTTTAATTTGGAAACTCTTGTGGGAGAAAACCACAAAAACGTATCTTTATAAATGTTTGTAGGCACCAACCTACTAGAGACACCAATATATCTAGTTGAGTACCAACTCTGCAAGATATTATGTAGGCACCAACCTAATAGAGACATCAATCTTCTCAGCTGAGCACCAACACAACAAGATAATGTGCATGCACCAACCTACTGGAGACACCAATCTCCTCAGTTGAGCACCAACTCAATAAGACTTGTATAGGTACCAATCTAATATCTTCATACACAAAGTACTTTTGAATTCACCTGCATGCTTCATACTTCATGCATTTCACAACATCATCATACCCTTAAGTTTCATACTCCAACACCTCTCCTTGCTTCATACCCCAGACATAACTTCTAACCCTAGTCAGATTTAGCCTTCATGCCCTAGCAAACCTCATAGCATCATTTCTAGAATATAATTCCAGACTGCAGCATCGCAACCTCAAAACATCGCACTTTGCAACATCATAGACCTTAGTCCTTCATAGTGCACCCTTAAAACTCCAAGAAAACTCCTCTTGCGCACCACTTTAGACCCCAAGAATACTCCCCAGCTCATCTTGCGCACCTCAAATCTCTTTTACACACTTGTACTTGCTATTCTTGCTTGGATACACTTCAAA